>JAQBSW010003477.1:0-82696 GCA_029291075.1 Eudiplozoon nipponicum
AGTCAAGATCATTAACTCTTTAAATCAAGTTTGCGAGCTTGAAGTAAACACCAATCCCATTGTATTTAACCAGTCGTCGAACAACATAACAAAACTACCGCCAGCTGCAACGCACTGACGCGTTTCGACCTTCCATGATCATGATCAGAGTACGACGGCAAACTGACTATCGAGGATCGAACCGCATTGAATATATATGGAAATGAAATTTAGATATGCGGCTCTCACATCTAGCAGTCTCGCATATATTGAACTTGACTGGAAATGTCGGCTGCACAAGTTCTATGCAGTCACGAACATTAACTGTTTGCAGCTTTCGCCACATATACATATATAGGCAATACAATTTAATAATAATTGATTGCGCGGGTGGTGGTAACAATTCTTTAAATCAAGATTGCGAGCTTGAAGTAAACACCAATCCCATTGTATTGAACCAGTCGTCGAACAACATAACAAAACTACCGCCTTGTTCGACGACTGGTTCAATACAATGGGATTGGTGTTTACTTCAAGCTCGCAATCTTGATTTAAAGAATTGTTACAACAACCCGCGCAATCAATTATTATTTAAATTGTATTGCCTATATATTTATATGTGACGAAAGCTGCAAACAGTTAATGTTCGTGACTGCATAGAAATTGTGCAGCCGATATTTGCAGTCAAGTTCAATGTATGCGAGACTGCTAGAGGTGAGAGCCGCATATCTAAATTTCATTTCCATATATATTCAATGCGGTTTGATCCTCGATAGTCAGTTTGCCGTCGTACTCCGATGATGATCATGGAAGGTCGAAACGCGTCAGTGCGTTGCGGCTGGCGGTAGTTTTGTTATGTTGTTCGACGACTGGTTTAATACAATGGGATTGGTGTTTACTTCAAGCTCGCAATCTTGATTTAAAGAGTTAATGTTCTTGACTGCATAGAAATTGTGCAGCCTACATTTCCAGTCAAGTTCAATGTATGCAAGACTGCTAGATGTGAGAGCCGAATATCTGAATTTGATTTCCATATATATTCAATGCGGTTTGATCCTCGATAGTCAGTTTGCCGTCGTACTCTGATGATGATCATGGAAGGTCGAAACGCGTCAGTGCGTTGCAGCTGGCGGTAGTTTTGTTATGTTGTTCGATGACAGGTTAAATACAATGGGATTGGTGTTTACTTCAAGCACGCAAACTCGATTTAAAGAATTGTTACCACCACCCGCGCAATCAATTATTGTTTAAATTGTATTGCCTATATATGTATATGTGGCGAAAGCTGCAAACAGTTAATATTCTTGACTGCATAGAAATTGTGCATCCGACATTTCCAGTCAAGTTCAATGTATGCAAGACTGCTAGAGGTGAGAGCCGCATATCTAAATTTGATTTCCATATATATTCAATGCGGTTTGATCCTCGATAGTTAGTTTGCCGTCGTACTCTGATGATGATCATGGAAGGTGGAAACGCGGCAGTGCGTTGCGGCTGGCACTAGTTTTGTTATGTTGTTCGAAGACTGGTTAAATACAATGGGGTTGGTGTTTACTTCAAGCTCGCAAACTTGATTTAAAACCATATAAGCAACTTTTTAATTGTGTAAATTAAATGCTATTTTAATAAATATATATCATGTAAAGTATTTAAAACTGGATCTTGTGCATTTGCATGTGCATGATTCATTCAATTGACTAGAATTAAGCTGTTCACGTCTGTTAACACGTCGTTTAATTCGCATGGGCTCTCATAAGACTCAATATCATTATTTTGCCAACATGCATATAGATGAACAAGTCAATAACCCAACCATTTAATTAGTTATCACGTCAGAATGCATTTTCACATTACATTATTTTTATCAAAAATTTATTTAATTACTTCAATATTCATCAAGATATTAATTAATAAATAAATTCCATCCAAATAATGCGAAACCTCCAATAAGAAATGCGTGCGATAACACATTTATTAGTGCAAGGAACAATAATAATTTAAAAAGTTCGTCTCTGGTTGAAGAAAGTAGAATGAGTAAAATGCTATTTCGATTGGAATTAAATAGACAGCGTCCTCAGGAAAAACGATAAAAGGGAATGCATCATGAGTGGTTTAATCAAATTTTGAAGCAAAAGTTCGTGTTGCGTCGCAAATTTTAATTACATTCAAATTCGAATATAAAAAGAAAAATAACTGTTTTACATTAGGAGCAACCTTGATCTCCTCGACAAATTGTCTAGAGTTACAACAGCAGATCACAATGATAAGTGAACTGCAATAGAATAGAAAATCGATTTTGCGGGCTCATTCATTCTGGAGACATTTTGAAATGTTTAGCCACTTCCTTTTGTGTGACACTTTTATTGTTAGATATCGATAAATCTTTGACGAGAACAGAAATAAAAAATTTTCCCAATTGCATAAGTTCCAGTGAATAATTAATGGAAAACAGTTTAGATTATGCCATTATCATTGCCTACATGTTAACAAGCTTGTACATAGAAGACAACGAGCAAATTCCTACTGCAATTTGTAAAAAGAATTAAGATTACGAAGAGTCTTCCGCTTACCGGCTACAGATCCGAAATTGCTGGAAAGTAACGTGATTCAAATGGATAGTGTTTCCTAAGAGCCTGCCCTTGATGCAGTTAACCACGTTTGTGCATAATTTTAAAAATGGGAAGGAAATGAGTTTGCCACGTGTTAAGATGTGAATGGGCAATGCAAGCTCGAAGAGAATCTGCCATGTTTGTAACTTGTTGCATCATTTAAATTATTTTATGGTATGTAGGATTTAATTTCTTAATGGGGCCAGATGCGAATGGCGATGGACGATTTCAAAGAAGCTGCAGTTTACACAATATGACGCGAGCTTTCATAATTTTATAGTGAGTTTGCAAGTTTGCAAGATTTGAATGGATAATGCAAGGTCTCACGGAAGCTGCAATTGAAACAAATTAATACGACTTTATAGAGCTTAGGTAATAAATTTGTTATGTACGAAGGAGTGAATGGACGTTTCAATAACTTAGAGCAGTAGCAATCGCCCAAGTTCACTTGCAATTTCGCAAGTTGTGGATGGCCAATGCAAGACGTCCAGAAATCATCAGGTTTTACAATTTAATGCTTTATTTCATGCAGTTTATGTTTTGTATGGAAGTGAGGTCGCAATGAGTGCAAATTGAAAACTTTACTAGAAGTTCTATTTACTCAAATTTACCATGTCTATATATAATGATTTATTGTAAACAAATAAAAGTTGCAACGTGGTATGCTGCATATAAAAGATGCTAGCTCACAGTGAACCAACAGAAAATACAATTTATTAGGCCTCATCATAATATTCATTGAATGCGTGTATCACAGATTCAACATATTACGATGAAAGTGAGAAAGGCAAGCATTACACTAAACTGTGTGTGCTACACTAAATTTAGCATGTTGATATTTTTATGGTACGCAGGAAATAAGGTTGTCAAGCTACTGAAAATACAACTCAACGCTTCTCTAAATTATTTTCACAGAATGGAGGAATGGCATTTTCAATGAAGAACAATGTGAATAGACGACGCTAGACCTGCACCAGACTGCAACTAATGCGATGTAGTTGGCATGTTCATATTCGAATTGTACGCAGGAAATAAGGCTGAAAGGCAGGAAGATGCGAAAGAAAGTTGCAAGCTACCTGTCAACGTACCAAAATTAATATTCAACGCGTCTATTCCTCCTATTCATTGGATTGAGGAATCACAGTTTCAATGAAGAACAATGTGAATAGACGATACAAGCCTTTCACTAAACTGCAACTTACGCGACATATTTTGCATGTTCATATTATAATTGTACGTAGGACATATGGTTGCATGACAAGAAGATGCGAATGGACGTTACAAGCTCCCTGTGAATGTACTTCAAATAATATTCAACGCGTCTATTCCTACTTTTCATAGAATTGCGGAATCACAGTTTCAGTGAGAAATGATGTGAATAGACGATACAATCCGTCCACTAGTCTATATTTAATGCAATATATTTGACATTTTGATATTTCTGCGGCACTTAGGATTTAACGTCACAAGACAGGAGGATGCGAATGAAATTTGCAACCTGCCCGTGCACCTATAGAAAATACAATTCATTGCCTGTCTTCGCAATTTTCATAGAATGCAGTTATTACAGTTTCCTTGTAGGAAGTTGTTAATGGATAATGCCATCCATCTACTAGCCCGCATAGGTTGCAATTTATTTCGCTCGTTCATATTCGTATAATTCGTAGGCGATAAGGTTGAAAAGAAGCAAAATTACGATGAAAGATATAACCTCCCTGAGGTCCTAAAATTTTCCGTGCCTTTTCCTACTTTTACTAGTATAAGATGATTGATGCTGCAATGTAGCTAGATGTGTACTAACGATGCAATCTCTCGAAATTTCTGTAGTTTTTACAATTTCTACTTTTCATCATACAATTCGTTGTGTATATGAATTAATTTTACAACACAGCAAGCATTGATCGGACGAAAAAATTCTCAAATTATCCGCAGTTTGTACAACTTTTCGTGTCTTATTTGTACTTTTTGTAGTATCTAGAGATTAGCGTTGCAAAGTAGTAAGATGTAAATTGACGATGCAAGCTCCACAAGAAGTGACAGTCAATACAGAAATGGCGTCTATTTATGAATTTACTAGTGTGAAGGATCTAATTTTGTACTGTATCAAGATGACTATGGACGATGTAATCTTCCTTAGATTCGGCATTTGGCAAAATGTTTTGCGTGTTTTCATTTTAATAGTAGGAAGTAATATAATATTAGTAGTAGTATAGTATGTTTGAAGTGATGCTACAATACAGCAATGCAATACCTGAAGATAATGCGATTTATTATCTGTGCATTTTTAACAAATATTTGTAAATCCATTTAGTTGTGAACTGACGAAGGAATATTTTTCCAAAAAGCTTCATTTAGTCCAAATTGTTGCGTTTCTTAAATAGTTTATACGAGTTAACGTTCCAATGTAGCAAGATGTGTGTTGACAAGACAAGCTCTCCGAAGTCACGAATTGGGTAGAATGTAATGCGTTTTTTTATTTAATTTGTCATGTATAAAAATTAAGCTTGCATTGTAGAAAGATGCGAATTTACAGTGCAAACTGTCGAAGTAGCTGCAGTTAATAAAATTTATTGCTTTATTTCATAAAATGTATACTATTTAAGTATTAAATTCGCAATTTAACAAGACGATCGATGGATATACTCCAAGCAGCCGCAATTCGAACTATTTAATACTCGATTTCATACCCTTGACAGTATGAAGGGATAAATATATCAATGTAGAAAAAGGTGGATTGACGGTGTGCGACCTTCAAGAAACGTTATTCAATACAATACAACACGTCCACTCATGGATTTACTAGTTTATGGAAATTAATTTTTCACTGTAGCAAGATGTGAATGATCAATGTAAAGTCTCCAATGAGCTCCATGTGATACAATTTAATGCGTCATTTCATTCTTCCTTTTGTATATTGGGAATACGGTTGCATTTCAGCAAGATGTGGATGGACGATGCAATTTGTCTAAGAACCTGCGTTCTGTACGGTATTGAGGGTCTGTTCATACTTTTTTTAATATGTGAATATTAATTTGACAAAGTGACCAGGTTTGAATACACGATGCAAGCTTCCGAAATCATCAAATTGTTACAATTTTCCGCTCATTTTCATAGGGTTTTAGTGAATAGGATTTAAATTTGCAATGTAGTACGATGTGAACGGAAAGCGTATGCTTTTGACGAATTTGCTGATGGTAATTTTACCGAGCCTCTTCATACTTTTTTAGTGTTTATGCATTAAGTCTGCAATATGACATGTTGGGGAAAGACAATTCATGTTCTCCAAGAACGTGAATTGGGTTCAATTCACTGCAACTTCTCGTCTGTTTTATATTCTAAGGCATTACTGTTTCCAAATAAATGTATACTTTTTCTTTGTTTTGCGGCAAGGTAGATATAAAGCATTTAGAGGGTAGTGTTTAATTTTAATTTTGAGGAGCTAGTATACCATTTTTGCTAATGCGAAATGTATTCACTTATGCATTACGAGGTTGCCAATTATTCCTTGTCCTATATTAAATCGCTACTGGAAAGTACGCCACGCTTTACGTGAAAATTAGTTAATTCGTCAGTAGAAAAATTTTAATGCACGTTGAATAAAATATGAAGTATATACAGTGTCAAAGAACGAAATGCAGTAGGGCCGCATATATATATATATATATATATATATATATATATATATATATATATGGAAAATAAGTTAAAGAATCACCGGATTGCGCGGGTGGTGATAACAATACTTTAAATAAGAAATATTGCATCAAATTATTGAAATATATAATATGAGCATGATTGTGTAATGTACCAAAGGCATTTAATACAGCAGTCAGAATTCGTATTTATTGTGATTTTTTTAATTTCAATTACGGCAACTTGATTTAAAATAACCGTTATCACCGTCCGTGTAACCAATGCTCTTTTAATTATTCAAGTGATCAATTTATACCACTTTCCCTGGTAGTGTGGCGCCTGTCCTATAGTGACAGGTTGGAACGTGCTCAGGTTCGAGCCCTGTTCGTGGCAATAAAGTCGAAACAGGTCAACTGAATAAATTGCTCCTGCTGCTTGAAACAATAGAGCTTTCTGATTTACAATGACTATATATATATATATATATATATATATATATATATATATATTTATATATATATCCCAAATTTGATGTACTAAAACGAAAATTCATTGCTCGAGTGGGGCTAAAAACATTCAATCAAGGTTTCGAGCTGAATTCAAACACCGATTTCGTTATATATACATCTATCATCATAAACAAAGCATCGCGTAATGTTGAAAGGCAATTTCATCCAGTGTGCAGTTAATTGATTATGTATTACTCTATTACACAATGCTTAGCTTTTACTGACAAATGTATAATGATTTTGGTGTTTCTGTCAAGATCGCAACCTTGCTGAAAAGCATTTTCACCGCCCACGCAACTAAAGAGAGGTAAATTATATTAATTTTTTTGATACCACACCCCAGGTAGTGTTGTGCATGTTCAATTACGGCAGATTGAGGGTGGCTAATTTTAACTTTATGTCTAAAATAAATGCTATATAGACTCCACCTGAATGTATGACTAACCACATAAATTAGTTAGTACATAACAGAAAATTGTATGTATCATGCGGCACGGTGACTACCTGGTTAGGAGCAAATTAGTCTAATGGATTAATTTATTTATGTAAATTAAGGATGCGATCTTGATATAAACACAAATCCCATTATATATATATATATATATATATATATATATAAATTCTGTAAGAATAAATAATATATCGAGTCTTGTATAAAAGGCCATCCATCCAGTAGACCGGTTGTGTCCTCATAGGGAACTGTTTACCTACCGTCTAAAATCTGTCGCGGACAGCGTTCAAAATTGAACATGTTTATTTCGTAATCTTTGTCTCTGATCATTGAGCCGCGCTGCCGCACACTACGCGAAATTTTTCAGTTAGGCTTCCTTTCAGGTGGAGCCTATGTAGAATCTTTATTGACTTGAAGTTCTAACAAGGCACCCCTGTTCGGACATTATAGCGTATACACTGTGGAGGAAGATAAATCCTCCGCCAAATGTAAAGTAACATTAACTGATAAATTTAAACCACCATGGCTGATTGTAACGAATTTTATTTAAAAAGAATTTTTTCTTTTATTTTCCAGAACATTCTTTGTTTAAATACTTGACTTTGAATTGTGCGCCATTTTCAGTTTTCGAGCGTCACGGTCCTAGACTGGTTGTATCTTCCTTTGGTCTGCTGCAATTATCACATTTTCTTCATTAAAGACTGATCAACATATACAATATATATCTGCTTATACTGTCTTGTATTTTTATTGAAGCACGCATAAAAAGGACGTACTGGAACAGGTAATTTAATAATTCTGTTGTTCACGTATACCTCCTACCAGATTATTTGTTTGGGTGTTTTGTACGAGACAGGATTCACATCCCGATTTGCCTAACATTAAGTGTCGATTTAATAATTAAACTTCACAGGAATGGATGCTGATCTTAAATTTGAGGACACTAGCAAGTTAGTTCAAGCTATTGCAGGTTTGAATTTAGCAGATGCGAATGAAAATATAAGCTTGTCAGATTCTACTATAAATTTTAGGACTACAAGCGATCTGGCATCTATGGGGTTCTCAGACACGAATAGGTTAGGAGCCTCTACAACACAACACCATTGGTATGTTTTAGTAAATGAGAATTTGGATAATTAAATGGACATTAGTTGCGCGGGCGGTGATAGCAATTATTTTAACCAAGTTTGCAATCTTGATCTAAACATCAAACCTACTATATATATATATATATATATATATATATATATATATATATATATATATATAAATATATATATATATATATGGTAGTATAAGTTAAGAATTGTTTAATATAGGAGTATATACTCGTTCATTTAAATACTGTATGAAATGTTTTTTGAACATTAAATGATACTTAGTTTTTTATGAAAAATGCATATGCAATGAAATTGGTCTTTATATCAAGTTTGCAACTCTGATTTGAATGATTATCATCTTCGCCCGTGCAATTTATTATCGTTTAATATCATAAAATATTGGATATATATATTTATCGTCAGTATTAACCAAATGTTGTTTCACGTATCAAAAACAGTTTATCCAGTAAACCGTTTTATTCCTCATTGGGAACTTTTTATCTCTATTCAGAACTTGCCGCTGACAGAACTCGATAAAAGATCTCATATGCTCTGCAGGTTCTGATATTGCCCACTGCTCCACCCAGGCTTCATACCATTTGCAATTTTAAATCATACACTAATTAACATTTCCGTTTAACCTTTTCTTCGCCTGTGACCTATTTCCATTTTTTGTAACGCTCATAGATAAAATTAGACACTCCTAGACTTTAGTTAAACATCAGAAATTATGGCACTTGAGAAAGTAATATTGATTTGAAGTGTAATGGCATAATAGCGTTTTCATATATTTTGTCAGTATAAAATAAATAATCCATCAATCAGTTAAAGCAATTCATCCATTAGAGCTGTTTCGTCCTTATTTGGAATTCGTCAATGATTTAGTACAACTTGCCATGAAATGAATTCAACCAGGAGCACATTTGCTTTAGAGCATGAGATTAGATACACTGCGTCATATCTGCCGGCAGCATAAACAGCTGGCAGCGCCTCTGATGGATGGTATTTTTACTCGGTTGGGCAAATATTTCACTTCAAGCTTTTCTTCAAGTCAGTTAGTTTCAACTATTGCTAGGATCTTCTTATTTTTAGCGACTGTTGAAATCTGATATAATTTGCAATTAGAAAATATTATACTTTAACAGAACAAATTTTATTTACTGATACTGATCCATGATAAACATTAAAAAATGATTTGGAACTCTTCTTGAGTTAGAAAAACACAAGAATATTTGAGGTTATTAAGGTGTGGAGCAAGAAATTCATTGCACTTTTCTGCTATCCTGTGTCATTTGGCCAAGTTAATTACGGATTATAGTATGGGCTCCTAGGGATAGTAAGTTATTGAGCACAAAAGACACGCGTGGACAAGATTTCGGTTGTTTTGCATTCCAAAAATGGCCAAGCTATATGCTCCTGTCTAAAAAATCTTTACACATAGCTCGGTACGCCTTATGACTAAAATAAAGGTAAAAATAATGCAAAAGGAGAATCTCTGCGTATTCAAAAGTGTATGTCATTTATGAATTTAGCAAATGCCATAAATAAAAAACTAACGTAAACATTAGATGGTGAAAATCAAAGTATTAATTTCAGTGCCACAATTGCATAACCATCTATGTCCTTGCTACAAAGAAGGCATATATTTATTACAATATTTAGTTATGGATCTTTTTTTATTGCAAATTAAGGATTAAATTGGGGAATTTGATACAAATGCCTCGCTACTTTATTAATGGTATGCATTTTTACAGCATAGTACAGCAAAATGAGGAAAAATTAATTTTCAATTGAACAGTAATTAAATAAAATTAATTATAGCTAAGCTATATTCGGATAATAAAATAATATAATACCAGTGCACTTCATTGAAGGCAACGGATGCGTTAATCATATTTTATCATATTTATTACATAAGTTGTCATCGCCTTGGGCTGAAATCCGTTTTGAACTTCTGCATCGTTTAAGATACTGAAAGGCAAATAAAATGACTTGTTATGGCGTAAAGGGCCCGCTTTCATTAAAAGGTGTCGAGAGAAAGGCGAACTTTGGCACTAACAAGCCTAGAGTTTAGGTCAGATAATGTAAAAGAACCTTGGGTGGCAGACAGAATATAGGAGGAATATCCAAACGTAGATACTCCACCACTGGATTAGACTATTCTAATATTGGAGAGACTTCAGGAATAAATCTCAGGAAAAGTTAAAATTTATACTGCCAACTGATGCTATTTCAAAGTGTAAAGACGTTAAATTTCACTAAGAATAAATTCCACGTAGTAAATGTGGGCTTCTCTATGTAATTTTTATTGTAAGAATGTTTTCATATTGCAAGCAATGTGTCTTCTATGGCGTTCCAAAAGTAACACTTCAAAGAATTTTTAAGAGCTGAATTCAGCAATTCACCTTCACCTGATAGTGTTTGCAATGGATGTATTAACAAAATCAAGGTAAGATTTTTCAGAGCAGAATTCAGCAATTCACTTTCACCTGATAGTGTTTGCAATGGATGTATTAACAAAATCAAGGTTAGATTACAGTCTAAAGCAGGCCCAATTCTGCTACATATAAAGGAATCCGTCACAAATTTTATCTTTTTTTGTTTTTGTTTCGGCCAAAGTAGTAGCTTTGATTATCAATATGAAGTGTAGCTCGTCACAATCAATGATGCCTTGGGCAATTTGGGACCACGTAATGTGTATAGGGTTACATTTTCGCGGACACGTGTCGTAGTAGAGAAAATTTGGCTGATAAGGACTACTGTATGGCTAAAATATTTGCATTTGAAAATTGTGTTTAAAAATTTCTCGTTTCAATTACAATCCTTTTATCAGATTATTTCCTAAACAAAACTGTGACTCTCTCCATTTAATGTCAAAACTGCAAGATGGAATCAATTATGTGTTTAAATGCCATGAAGGTAGTAAAATTTGCCAATTAGCAGCAGACTTGAAAATCAGTTTACATAGCTGGCAGAATTCACCATTTAAAAGTTTAACAAAAAACTTTATAAAAAGTCGCAGTCTTATATTCAAAGGTTATACTACGCATAAAGTCTTACTGGCATTTGTTACTTTGTTTCCTAATGCAAAATCGAAACTAATTTATTTACGTCATGTTAAATTGTATACACCTCCTATTTCTTGAGTGCAAAATACCAAAGCTCTTTTCAAATTGATGTATGCATATGATGCGCACATTTCATCTAAACTGTTATCAAAAACGTATATTTAAAAAAAATTCTAAACAGCATTTTAATGTGCGATTATATATATATATATATATATATATATATATTGTATATATATATATATATATAAAGTACATATATATATATATATATTGTATATATATATATATATATATATATATATATATATATATATATTTCTAAATAGGAAGAAAATATATTTCTTCCTAATTAGATATATACTGTAAAATTCAGGCAATAGATATTATATATATATTATATATTTCTTATTAGGAACACACAACAACAAAGTGGATAATGGCCATTAATTTCGAGAATACTAAACTTTGCTCTCATATAACTCTTCACTTATATACATTCTGGGTTTTCATTTGAATATATGGGTGGCAACAAATATGACTCATTTTTTTATTTCTTGTTTTGGCTGATTGGTAAGTGTGTATGCGTGTGTTTCTATGTGTGTGCTTGTTTGCATGCAAAAGTCCTCACTTTAATGCAAATTGATGTCTGAGATCTGGTCATTATTGCATTGATGGCTTGAGAATTAACCATCTGTTCGAATTGTTTGCTGTTACGTGTACGAGTGCTATTTGTCCGAGTATAGTCCTTCGTTTCACCTTTTTGCGCAAATTTGTGTTCTTCACTTGGTAACAGTGCAAGTGCGGATTGCAGTGTTGAACGCTCATATTGTTTGGAAACTTCTGTCACCGTATGTGTATCTGTTTATCCCTCTTCAGTTTGTTGCCAATCCGTTTGAATGCTTTTTGATTCTAGTTGTGGGCCTGTTTGGTCTTGACTGAATACTAGTAAATTGTTGTTGAATTTTGTTTTTTCGTGGCCAATCGATTAGAATATCATTTTGATGAAACATTTGAACATTTAGATCAGGTGCTTGTTATTTTATATAAAGGGCCTCATAAATAAATAATAATTTTTCTGATTTTGCTTAATGTAGAATTGAGAACTTGGTCGAATTGACTTGGTGTCCCGTTTCCAATATATGAACGGAAGTAGCTGATATTCCAGACGGTGCCAAGCTTTTGTTAATCAATTTCTGTGGTAAATGTTGCTGGATTCTGTTTATCAATCACTTCTTCGTACGTCCAATATATGTGATACTGCACTATGAATGATTTGAAGAAAATTGGCAATTGGTTTTTGGCATCCAACCTCATGATTCTCTGTGTACTAAATGTGATATTAACTTTCACACTGGGAAAATTCTCCTTAGTTATTCTATTCAGCCGCCGTGCAATTATTGAGGTTGGTACGTCGCCTCTAAATTTAAGTTTAGGAAATCCTGCTTGACGGTATCCTCTCTAGTGTAAATCAGCCGTTGTATGATTTTGACATCTAGGAATCGCTCTGGGTAGCTGTTCATTAGCAAAATCTTCCTGAGGTAGCCCAGTTCTTTCTCGATCTTGTGTTCAGAGCAGATCTTCCTGATTCCGTTTGCTAAGTTGTTTACTACGTTTCTTTTGTGGGATTTTGGCACACTGGTGTTGTAGTGAATTTATTGCCCGTTTATAGTGGATTTTCTAAATATATGGCCAATGTAAAATCACCATTTTCTTCTCGAGTGAGTTTGATGTCAAGGAAGGGGAAACTAATGCCTTTCTCTACCTCGAGCGTGAATTTGATAACAGTGAAAAATGCGCACAAATGGTTAATTCTCAAGCTATCAAACCAATAATGACGAGATCTCAGACATCACTTTGCAATACTGCGAGAATGACCTTTACATGCAAAGACGCATACACACAAACACAAACTCAAACACACTCACCAACTAGCCAAAACAAGAAACAGCAGTAAAAACGAGTCAGATTTGTTACCACTAGCATAATCAATTGGAAACCCAAAATGTATAAATATGTATGATTGTATAAGAGATGATTAGTATTCACGAAATAAATGGCCTTTATCCACTTTGTTATTTTTGTTTTCCTAATTATAAGAATATATATATATATATATATATATATATATATATATATATATATATATATATATATATATATATATATAGAGTTGGTTTTTAATGTCGCATTGTTGAAGAATTTGTACAGCGTTAAATCCATTACTGCTTGATTCGTGTAGGAGATTTAAATGTCCACTTCTCTCAAATTTCGCGACCAAATATATAATAGAAATAGGGCGTAGTAACAATGTCTATTGATTAATCCTCTGTAAGAACACAATGCATGTGAATATGAGATTGTACCTTTAAGCAATGTTGACTTTAATTTCTCCTTCTTGTTATATTTGATCCAATTTGTTACTAGGTACGCGGTATGCACTTAATGGATAAATTAGAAATGGTTAGCTAGGCAGAAGGTTAGTCGCATGATCCAGATCCCTATGCATCTGTGCTGAATTTCTGAACACTATGCAATGTCTGATAATAAAATAGTGAAACGACAGTTCAAAGGTCAGTATGAACATAGTAATAAATGTACTTCTTTTAAAAAAGCTTTGAATAATTTAGCTAAGCGCTGGGCTAGTTTAAACTGACGAACCTGAGAGATGGTAAGAATATAAACTACGGTTGCGAGCGTGAAGTAAATATCCATCCAAATATAAATATATATATATATATATATATATATATATATATCACAAGTCGTAGAAGAATATAGCAAAACTACCGTTAACCTCACGTTCTGACGCGTTTCGACCACCCATGACCATCATCAGTGTACGACAGTAAACTGATTAGCGAGGATCGATCCGCATTGCATTAATATGGAAAGCAAAATTAGATATGCGGCTCTCTTCTCTAGTAGTCTTGCATACTTCGCACATAAGTGGAAATAATGGCTGCAAAATTTCCATGCTGTCGAGATCGTTAACTTTTTGCAGCTTGCGAAACGCATTTATAGATAATAAATAAAAGAATCAATGATTGTGCGGTTGACGATAGCAATTATGTAAATCGAGTTTTCGAGCTTGAATTAAACTCCCATCCCGTTTTATATAACCATTCATCAAATTACGCAGCAAAACTAACGGTGGTCATCATCAGAAAACTAGCATGGATGGTAGATACGCGTCAGTTTGTCTGACTGGCGGTATTTTGGCCATGTTGTTCAACGAATAGTTAAATACATTAGGATTGATGTTTACTTCAAGCTAGAAAACTTGAATTGAAGAATTGATATCACAACTCGGGCAATCAATTATTGCTTAATTGTTTTACCTATATCTATGTGCAGAAAGCTGCAAAAAATTTAATGTGTGTGATTGCACAGAAATAATGCATCTGACATTTACAGTCAAACACAATGTATGTTTGACTACTAGAGGTGAAAGCAACATATTTCATTTAAATTTCCATATATATATATATATCTATATATATCTATATATTGCAGTTTGATCCTCGGTAATCACTTCGTCGTCATACTCTGATTATAATCATAGAAGATCGAAACGCGTAAGTACGTGCGACTGACGGTAGTTTTGCTACGTTGTTCGACGACGAGTTAAATAAAATGAGATAGGTCGAAAAGACTACTTGATTTAAAGTGATGAGTCCCAAGCAAGAGCAAATTTTAATTTGAAAGGTAGGATGATAATAAGTGTCATATGTTTTCGTTTACAAAAAAAGGCACTTCAAAACTTCAATATTGATACGAAAACGTATTATTGTAATATATTTTATTTTAAATTGTGTCACAATAGGAATGCGAGTATGGTTTAAATGTAAGAACAAGTGGACAATCCGATATATAGAAACAAATTTTATCAAATACAAGAACCGACTTTTCTCATTGTTTTTAAGTGTCTACAAATGAGACTTTATATATATATATATCTGTATATATATATATATTTATTTATCTATTTATATATACATATAAAGAAATGTTCATTTGTAGATACTTGAAAAAAATATGAGAAAGTGACAGTTCGATTGTCTGATAGAATTTATTTTTGCGCACGGAAATAGTGCTATGAATTTTATTAGAGCCCGCATTTCAACTGAAATCTTCTTATAATTGCCTGTTTTTAATGAGCTCCTCTACTTAACTTTATTCAGTGCGCTGCTTTTGTACATGCATAAAATAAAAATCATTGTAAAATATTTTAGATACCACCGATCCGTTTATAGGTTCTAGTGTTTCATTTTTTATCCCTGTGGATAATATGCTTGCATATTTCGACATCCCATTGATTATACATAATACTTCTAATTTAATCAAATATGGATGCCAATATAACCATAGTTAACTGCTTTTGTAACGATTTTCAGAGTGTTATCAAATTATTTTTCTAACCAAATATTTTTAAAAGATGGTGTTCTTGTCATATCACCACTATCAAATATCGAATTCCAATGAATATCTCAGTCAGTTTGTTTAGTTAAATTATCTCGTAATACCAATTCTATAATTTCAAAAATCCTTAATTTGAAAGAATTTAGAATGTTTATTTTCATTCGATAAGACTGGTCATGGGGAAATTATAGAATTCTACTCGAGAACATATCGATATTATGTGCACTAATTTCGTATTTGCTACAGTTATTCGAGACGTAAAATCTCACTTTTGGTTTATTTTATCCAATCGAATTTTAATTTACCTAATTGATTAGCCAAATTCATAAATGTCTCCAATTATTTATCACTTTGATTTCAAACTTGAAAACGTCACTGACAAACCAAACAAGCAAAATTAGCTTGAATTATACCTTTCCTGAAACTTTTTATCAAGTAAATGCATCAAGATGAAGGTGGCCACGACTGACCATTGTTATTCTAATGGGAAAGCTGTAACTTCATCATAAAATCACCTCCTGCATTTAAAGTAGGTAGAAGGCATTAGTGTTGATTAAGCAGGGCAACACAAGGAAGAGACAGTTTATTGGCCATGTAGGGCATATCTCGTCTATTGAATTTTGATTTAAAAAGGCGCTGTACCGAAGCGTTTTAGGTTTAAATAATAATCACATCTGGAAAATTTTGGTAAGGATCTCTAGTGTAAACCTTATGGAAATATAATGAGAACGTATATAAAACACCTATAAAACTTATGAAATTCTGTAATTCAATCGTAAAACCAAAGAGATGATGAACCAATTGATCCCCATTTCCAAGTAGACATTGATTTTGGCTTCTTTCTGGCTGGGTGCGGACTCTTCCCTTTCTTCCGAAGGCCTCAACATCGTTCATAATAACCACTGAAAATAAGATAAGATCTAATCTTTGTTGAATGCCGACGTTTCGATATGGCGTTTACCATATCATCCTCAGGCCTCATTAGTAGAAAAGCGATCTATATATATATTTATACCAAAAATGTTAACCTATATTTTTTCGGATAGTTTACAAACAACGAGTATTTTCAAATACATTTTCCACCGTAATTACACATCTGCACTCAATTTGCGTCTGTAAAATCTATGGAGATTCTCATAACTAGGCGCCAAATTCGGGCTAGTTCAGCTATTTTTAATACTCGTGGTGTAGTAAGACGACAACGTAGGGACAGTAAAAATTTGATCTCATATAATTTTGGACCAGAAAAGCCCAAGATATTGGACAAAGCGTTCGTACCCAGTAATAGACACTGTCTGTTTCAACTTATTCAATTAACAAATCTGAGAAAACTTAAAGTTAACTGAACTATAAATGATAGCAACTGCAAACTAATAACTGATAAAATAAGTCATCTTCATTGGTAGGATGAACACTTCAAATATCAATATCGAGAAATCCATCTAACAGCATTTGCAATAATAAAATATGTATATACGAGTCCAGAAATTAACTCAGAAGAAACAAAGTATATCATGTAGTTCTCCTCATGTGCTAAATAGTATTTATGCGTAATGTAAAAAATACATGTTTTTGAGCAGAAATGCGATCTAAATATAGTCACACAAAAATTTATATTATTTCAGGTAGTTCACACAGAAGAAGTGTATCAAAACAATTTTTTCCGTAATTTTCTTCCTTCGCTACTACGAAAATATGAGTTGTCCAACTTATTGCATGAATTATCAGAAAAATTAACTTCATATATTGATTCTTGACAAACATATCCATCTTTTGGTTCAGGAGTTTCATACAAGGCAAGTATAACTACACACATTTTCTAAGGTGAATACGTTACAACGCTACAATTACCATAAGCGGCGTCCATTTAAATGCTTCAATTACTAGAAAAACATCTGTTTAATGTAAGGCTTGTAAATATATGCTTTCTTGACCTCGAAATTCATATAGATTATAGCAAATATGCATTAATAGCGGATATTCTGTGGAAGCGTTTGAAAAGAAGAACGGTACTAAATAAATTAATCAGATAAAGCATGGCAAACCATCAGAAATAAATATTATTTTTGCAGTACAGGATTCAAAATTGGGTGATAAAATATTTGGCATAAGTAGTAAATTAGAAAATCCTAACTGAATTTTAAAGAAACACTCTCATTAGACAGTAAGTTACCGAACTAAAATAAAAATGGTCCTTGTAATACATTTGTAATATAAAAAATACCTAATAATGATTGTAACCTATTGTGTATACGAGTGTCCAAGTGTCCGGTAAAAGTAAAAATTAAAGAACTTGAGAGCAAAGAAAATGTGCATATTGGGAAATCGGATCTGGCTAAGAGCTTATAGGAGACTGAATATCTGTAGGATTAAGAGGGCTGTAATCGAAACTCCAATATTAGATCACTGAAAAATTTCCAGGTTAATACAAATTATATTTAAATAAAATCTAGAAGCGTAATACTGAATACAAGAGCAGTAAACTTATTTTTATGCCCTTTAGTTGAAAAGCGAAATCCATCGGCAGAAAATTTAGGTTTATCTGATCCGAGCTAATAATGATTCTTAGTACGAGGTTCTGGCTACCAATAAGTTAATATCAGCCAAAATTGTAGGCTTCCATCAGTTACACATGCCACGCTATTCTATTTGGTTTAGTCAATGAGGAATAGTTAGATTTATGTTTCATTTTTATTTATTTGCACGTGCTTTTACTAAATTATGCGTTAACTTGCTGGTGTACATGGAAGTGCGCCGGTTTGCGGGTAGATGCGATATCTACTTTATAACTTGTTGATTTTAGATATTTATCTTCCGTGGATTGATCTTTTGCCAGTATTTCGCTTTTTTGCTATTTCATGTACAAATGTTATTCTCCGTGTTTTGTCATCATTCTCAAATTGATTACAAGAATTTTGCGATACCTCGTAACATCACAGATTATACAGATTATTTTAATAATCGCTAGTCTTGCTGCTTACGTTTCAATAACGTTAAAGAAAATAGTTATTTCCTTTGTGTCACTTCACCTTTCTCAGGTTATTTTCTGTTTGGTGAAGGCCGGAATAACGGATAATCGGAATTGGTTTGATACCAGAATATAATTATCGGTTATCATTATTCGTAGAAAATCGAGTGTGAAAAATTGAACTGATCAGTGCACAATTTGAAAAAGATAAATTTAAGATCCATTGTTTTCATTACAAAAGCAGCAGATTCTGTTGAATCTCTGACACAACCCAATGAATCCGACGAAGATAAAGAATTGCAGAATTTTTCCATTCTTACACATCCATCGCATATGAGAAAAAATTATGAATAGATAAATAAAATACAAATCAAGTGCATTTTGACCGAGAAATATATCAACTGAATCGGCAGTGTGTCCAAATCACTCAAAATAAACCTAGCTTCTAATCTAACAAACCAAATCGAACGTTTTACTCTTAAAGCACAATTCAGGAAGAGCTAAACCACATGAGGTGTGTTTTGACAATATTTAAATACATCAAGCATTCATAGTTTTACATTTGTTAAATCGAGTCAAGCATGTTAGTTTCCCCGATGAAGAATTTAGCATCAACTTCATCTACCAGAAAAACACAAGATTCGGTGGTAAAGATCAGTGAACATTTTTTCCTTCACAATTTAAGATTTTACACGTTTTTGTAGTAGAATATATATTGAAAGTTGAAAAAACGGTTAATCAACAGAATCCACCAATGTTTACCGCAACAGCTAATCTAAAACAGCCTAGAACTGTCAGCAAATTAAACGTATGTCCTAGTAAATTAACCAGAATCATACAACGCACAAATCGTTCAAAAATGCAAAATAATAGTTTTACAGTATTTTTCAAAATAGGGAATATGGCAAACTGAACAAAAATTTCAATTCTGCATTATCAAGGTTATAAAAAATTATATCAAAGAACATGCATACCACCTAATTGTGTACAATTCGACCAACAAGTTATTATATTCGACTGGCTCCGAACTCAACAAACTAACAAAAATAATCGGGTATCGAAGATAATTTGACCATTCATCGGACCAGCGTCAACTCACATTCTAGACTGGTAAAAATCTACATCATTATCATCATTAAAAGCACGAAATGTCGCTTGAATAGATGAACGATTAATAATACAGACCTCAGAACTCGCGTTTTTAACAGGGCTACACAACAAAATTCCCAAAAAATACGGATTGATAGAAATCACACAAGAGAAAAGTAAACAGGAATGTAATAGACATAACGCAAACCCTATTGAACCTTCTGATTTCCAATAGAAGAGTAAGTATTTTTCAAGCATGGTCAAATGTGATTTGATAACTATTCACCTTTCGCAACAAAAAACACATATATATACGTACAATCGTCTTCAAATAATTAACTACAAATAACGTCGAATGCTGCAAATATATACCAACTAATCTAAAAGTAAGACTACATTTTCACTAAATTAATCAAATGAAAACCGTTAAGAAATTATATTTAATTGGTTGCAATTTTGTTGTTAAGAGATCGGAAAATACGACGGCTTTTTCTATGCAACACACATACTCGCGATTACTGAATGAGGTTATTATTCTTACGATACTGTGTAACCGTTTTAGCGATTGAATGTAAAAATCTGCAGTTTCTATGACAAACCAGTTTTGACAGTAGACAATTTCAACTAAATGGCTTTCATCCTATTTGGACACTCGATAGTAGTCCCCAGAATTGGCATGCCTTGAAATTTAGCCTGAAAGCATGTAGTCCACAGAAATCTGTCATTCTAAAACAAATACCCTGTCAATAATGGAGGTCATACTGACTTTAAACTAATGGCATAGTTTTGCTTATGTATATGCATAGCGGTTTGACCCACGCTAGTCAGTTTGTCGTCGTTTTCTGCTAATGAATTTGGAAGGTCGAAACGCGTCAGTGCATGCAACTGGCAGTAGTTTTGCTATTTTGTTCGACGACTAGTTAAATACAATGGGATTGGTGTTTAATTGAAGCTCGCAAACTTGATTTAAAGAACTATAAAACAAATAACATGTTACTTCGGGAGGTCATAATGATTCTTTAAATCAAGTTTGCGAGCTTGAAGTAAACACCAATCCCATTGTATTTAGCCAGTCGTCGAACAACATAACAAAACTACCGCCAGCTGTAACGTTGTTCGACGACTGGTTAAATACAATGGGATTGGTGTTTACTTCAAGCTCGCAAACTCGATTTAAAGAATTTGTTACCACCACCCGCGCAATCAATTATTGTTAAATTGTATTGGTTATAATGATTTTTAAACCAATGTTACCGTTTTGTCTATTTTGCTAGTTTAAGCTAAATATTGCTTTACGCACCAAAGCTAACTCATGAAGAAAGCGAATTAATTTCTTATCCGGGAGGCTCGGTTAGAACTTCATAAAAAATTCAAAATTAATTTCAACTGAAGAGAGGGCTAACAGGTAACATAAGTTGGTATATGACTTTAACTTACGCGTATAATTCGGTACCAGTGACATAGTAAATAGAATCATAGACTCTTATGAAAATGCGTCCCGGTTCGAGACATGTCTGCGGAAAATTTTAGACAATACGTAAATAATGGCGAATAAGTTCGGAAACATTCTACCGGATGATTTTTTTCAAATGACTAAAGTTAAAATAAGATTATACCGATGAGAAATATAAAATCAATATCTTTGTTTAGGCTTAAAATCATTTAAACTTTCCAAAGTGGCATGTTATTGGTTTATAGTTAGTTATAACTTCAGGTTTTAAGAAAATTCAAATAGACTCCACCTGATGATAGAGCTAATCAAAAACTTAAGATTGTATATGACTTAAAACTGCATGCGCGCTAAAGTTTGGGCAGTACTATGATAGTTCACAATAGAGACGAAACCGGTCTACTGGATGAATTTAATTTTTTACCTAATGCATTGTTCAAATTTTACTGACAAAATATAAATTGTCAGTATAAACTTAACTCAGTATAAGTTATTTACTAGAACTTATTTGGTAGACCAATATCGATCATATTGGGTCCTCATCCAGTACTTGCCAGATTTGCTTCAGTTGAGTTTCGAAACGCGACGAATGTGCTTCAGAGTCTTGCATCAAAATCATACACTTATTGCTATTTTTTAAATGTACATAAACTCATATTACTTTGCCCGGATTTTATTCAATTGGAACCTATATGACAACGCATTTGACCAGGGTTGAAAATGGTTACTCCCGGAATGTCACTATGGTTCATAGACTATGCCATGTGAAGAAGACCCTTTGATTTAAAGCAATAAGAGATGAACTTAATATACATTTTATTGGTAGAATCAAAAACTTGCATTAGATGACAAAATCATTCCGTTCAACCAACTCATTTCCAATTTTTGGACATTTATCAAGTACTCTTCACAAGTTTATATTGGTATATGACATTAAAATGCAGTTCATCCGCAACTTGGATAACGCAGAAGATGAGTTTCAAAACTTTGATGCTGACCAAACGTGTTTAAATCGCATGTCGCGTTGATTTGAGCAAATACTTGGTGGTGCCCAGCAAGGACGAGACGGATCCAAATTAAAACTTGAATTTGCTGTCTTACGCAATGTTTAGTGTATACTAAAGAATAATAGTTAATACAATTTTGTTAATAAAATTTAATAAAATTTAAAGACCCAAATTGCACTACGTCTGTCCTATATTGACAAATTGCGAATTTCCATTTGAACTTTTGTTCGAAATCGATACCATATTTTCTCAACTTAAGGGAACCATGAACCAAAAATTCATAAGTTGTATATAGCCGAAGATCTCGGGTGCACAATTTCTGTGCAGTAGCGAACATGGCATTCTTGTAGATTTTATCGCACATGCATAGATATTATAATCAACTGATCATCTTACATATAAAGTTTCCTAGCTTGATAAAAAACCAATCCCATTATAACTAACCACTCGCAAAACAATAAATCTACCGTGTTTCTGACTTTACTTGTTGCAATCCATTAAATATGAGTTATAATTTAAAGTAAATATGTATGCTTATGTACTGCCTGTTGTATTGGGCAATTAATTTGGCGATAATGAAGGATCCTGGCTGCCACCATTCAATTGGTCGTTGTAGTTTATTGAAAGAAATATCCGTTTGCTACGCAGTTTAAGCGTTTACTAAGAACATTTGATGTGACTGCTGCTGCATAAATCAGGATGTTCGATTTCATACACCTTTTTAGATTTTGCCTCTATGAAATCCTTTTCCTAATCTATCTATAGAAGTTTGATGATCTTCGTTCCGTTTAGAAAAAGAGTGGTGCTTCTCGAGTTAATTCAGCACTCTGAATATGCACCAAGATTAATTTCGCAATGTAAACGCACTTTTATTTCCTAATTTTAAATTTTCTTATACTTTGCACCGAGGTTGCTCTGTTGAACAGAAACGTTTTCTTCATTAACGGTTTCATATGCTCATTTGTCTTCGCGATTAGACCAATCTTTGCCATTTAGTAATATTTTTTAGTAATTAAGAGCAATTTTGTCATCGTTTTCTGGGTTCTTCTCTAGTTATTTATCTAGTTCTTATTTATCTTATCTAATGTTCTCATTTCATTTTTATGTACTTAATGCTAAAGCTTTTTATAATTAGTCCAGTGCAATTTGTGGTCTGCACACTTGAATAATACTGTTTCGTTGTCCAAACAAAACAATCCTTGATCATATTTTACCTAGGAAATCAGTCAATCTAATCATCAATAGCAATCTGCGTAATCAAAATAAACAGCTTTTTCACTTTGACATTGTGAGAGCTCTTTTTTTATTTAAATCAAAAAAATGATTTTTATATTATTCACTTTTGTATAGTAATATACTTCGCACATCTATGCTAAGACTGACCTGAAGATTAAACAAATTCTCAGCTCAATAAACAAAATTTACCTTTGTATCAAGTGGTCATGCATTATCCGAACATTTTACCAGACAGATTTTTACTGGTAATCTACCGCCAATGTATAATACCATTGCTTCTCAACGGCTCAGTTCTAACATGTAGTAAGCCAGAAATGTTTTGCGCTTTTCAAAAACACTTCCACTTGTCAAAAAATGTTATGACCGAAATATTTTAGTCCACGACGTATTAAGAAATTATGATTAGTTATTTGGCGTCATAGTGTAACTATTATTAATGATGTGTTTATCATTTGCTTTATTTAAGAGAACGGTTATCTCGTTTAAAATTAAACACAAACCAGAGCGACAGGCTTGTCTAATTAAAACATTTTTATCCCAATTGTCTGTGTATGCAATACGCTAATTGGAGCGCAACCTTAAACGATTATTTGCAGCACTAATATGCGGACGGACTTGCATTCCTCGCAAGAACCATTATTGCTCTGCTTCCAATCATCGACAGTTTCGAAAAAAGCGGGATTTCTATTGCGTTCAAGAGACTGTTGCGAGTGGCAGTCTATGAAAATCTAAAATTCAAGGAGAACATTAGATTAGCCACACTAAGAACTACCAAAACTTAGCCGTTCTTACGAGCTGGATCAGTTTTCATTTTAAATAAAGAAAGCATACTTTATTAAATTATGTCACGTATTTGGGTCACTTCTTGTCATAACAGTCAAACTGCAACGACAATTTTTAAAAATTAAACTTGAATTATGCATGAACTAATATAGCCTATTCAGAATTTTGTTAATAAAAGGAATATTTTATCAAAAAATATTGTTCAGATCAAGGAATGCTCAGCGATAAGCAGCATTAATACCAGTAGAAATGATAGGCCAACCTGTTCTGAAAGATTGTTTCTTGATGTAGTAATTCCGTAGCACATAATAGAAAAAACCCATACATTGGTTTAGATCTAGCTTTAAAATACCACACATACGAATCATGTTCTTCAAACTCGTCAGAAGTTAGACAAGGAAGAACTGAGAATTCACCAAAGCTAATTCTCCCTTAATTGAGAAAATTTATATAGAAAAAATCTGCAGGAATCATGTGAAAAACTTTGTCCATGAGAAATTAATTACCACGACTAGCTGAATAATGTAGTCTCAACTGGAATCTATGAATATATTTACAACACCGGAACAATTTCTTCCTATGTAATTTAAGAATTAGATTTAATGATTTAACCTACAAACAGTCATTCGAAATTTATCAATCGCCAAGTTGTTAAGAATCATCCCGGCCTGTCATTGTCCAGGTTAGGTAAGAGTAATTGGGAAAGATGTTTTACCAAATAAAAGCATATAAATTGCAAGAAGGCTAACTGTTGTCCACGTTTCATCACAATCATTAAAGTGCCGTAACGAAATTAGGTATTCCTGTTTGAAACGATGTTTTGGTTAAAAAAGATTAATATTTGGAAAGGATACATAAAATATAGAATAAAGGTGATAAATTAAATTTATGAGTTTTCATTTTCAATATATTAGCCTATTCGTACCCTGTACGTATTCCATATCTCAAAGACCAGTTTTAATACAAATTTTAATTCTCCGTATACATTATAGTTAGCGAGCTGGCTTTGAAATCATATGGTTAAGGATTATATGAAGTTACATTCCTTACCGCTTTATTACACATTCGTGTAGGAGATTTTACCGTCCAACTTTCCCACATTCTTGCACCATTCATGTAGTTAGTTTCGGGCGTAATACCGGCCCATACTTATAAGACACCAGTAAGCACGAAACGTATATTCAAACCAGATTTTTACGATTTTTCATGCTGAATTTCGCATATCGTCCTGGTCCTATATGAACTAATTAGTTTCTGATACGCAATACCACATATACGATTGAATGTCGACATTTTTGACGTCTTTCGAATAAAGGAATTTGAATGGTCAATTTCAAAGATAAGTTTATTGTGACCCAACCTGTTTAGAGCAATATTTATATTATGTATATTTTAAGCCATTTTATTATAAAAAATCTACGGGTAGTTAATGATTTTAAAAAATTTACAAACTGGTTAGTTAATTATTTAAATCAAGTTTGCGAGCTTGAAGTAAACACCAAACCAATTGTATTTAACCAGTCTTCGAACAACGTAACAAAACTACCGCCAGCCGCAACGCACTGACGCGTTTCGACCTTCCATGATCATCATCAGAGTACGACGGCAAACTGACTATCGAGGATCAAACCGCATGGAATATATATGGAAACCAAATTTAGATATGCGGCTCTCACCTCTAGCAGTCTTGCATACATTGAACTTGACTGGAAATGTCGGCTGCACAATTTCTATGCAGTCACGAACATTAATTGTTTGCAGCTTTCGCTGCATATATATGCATAATATATGAAGGTTGACGTATATAATATATTGGAAATGGTCTAATGCCTTTTGGCCATAGACAACCATTTATGCTACAGATTGTTAGCAGTGAATTGTGCATTTACGGGGTTTTTACGTAAATATTCACAGGCACGCGCCATAAACGTATCGCTTACAATATTTTACGTCAATTGAATAACTAAGAAAATTGTAACGATAAAAGGGCCAAATAGTGAGCATTCTTGAAGTTTAGAATTTCGTGGGAAATGCAAAATTTGTGTTGTATATTTGCAATATTGAGTCTCAAATACGATATTTATATAAATGTGGATTCGCACTGAAAATTAATACAATGCTTCAATTCGTAATATTAAAATCAAGATTTCGAACTGGTAATAAAAACCAGTCAAATTATATATATACATCTGTCAATATTAACTAAGAAAAGGCAATTCATCCGTTAGGCAGCTTTCCTTCTAATTTTGAACTACTCATGTACTATCAAGAATTTTCCACAGGCAAAGCTGGAACCTGAGCGCGTCTGCTTCAGACTCAATGACCCTAACCATTATTATTAATTTGTCCTTTCTGTAATACATCCTGAGTGAGAATGACAATTAATTTGGAAACAAACGTAATGGCGAGCTTTCGAAAGCCTTTTTCTATTCGTTGAATTCAGAAGGCCACACAAATGGGTAGAGCATTATATATTGTTTATTTCGGATAACTAATGAATATTAAATTATGCATTAGATAATGCGCACCTAGTGCAAAATTAGCTGAAATATTATCTGATCTCTACGTCAAAGCCAACATTTCCACGTGTGTTTTGTTCCATATGGTGACTTAACACATTATATATGTGGTCAAGTAACGTAGGACAGTTCATTTGAGTATTCTTCTATGCTTTTGTGTGTGTAGTAGTGGGGTAACCTTCAACAAAGTAATTAAAATGGTGACTTCAAAGCCAAATTACTTTATCAAATCGGTAATTTACCTTAAAAAGCTATAAAAAAGAATTCTGAACATCTGCTGCTGTAGCACATCATTTTATATTGACTTCGATACGAAGTAACGGGTGTTTAATTTGTACGCCATTCTTAATTTGGTGTAATTTATTCGACCATCAAAATTATGATATTGGTAACTTTGGTAGTATTGGAATATTTCATTTATAATGCGATTGCTTTAAAGGTGCATTTGTGAAGATATTATATTTTAAGAACAATATAAAACTGTTTGAATAAATGTATCCATAAATAACCAAATCCTTCAGAATTTTCACATTATTAAACAAAATATAATGATGAATTGTGCATAGTGCCGGCTTCTACTGATGAATCACCGGTAAGAACGCAACACATTGTGAACCTTAGACTATACCGTTTTTACATGCTGAAATTGGCGTAAAATTCATATCTGATTTATTTGTTTACTAGGTAGGCAAAGTTTAATAAATAATTACATCGTAAAACAGTCATTCCTTTTAACTTGTCTGAAAAAAGCAACATGAATACCATATTTGAATTAACAGTTAAACGCAGATAGGAAGAACTTTTACATAATCTGTGCATCTATTGTTGGCAGATTCTTTTTCTTAGTGTTCAACCCAAATGTCTCCTATTAGAACATGAATCGAGTTTTCAGACTCCGTCCGATTGCAGAGAAAATTATATGTTCCAGATACTGAAATAAAACGAGACAGAAAAAGATATTATCATTCATATAATTAAACGAAAATTGGTAGCGTGGGTGGTGATAACAATTACTATAATCAAGGTTGCGATCTTGATATAAGAACCTGCCGCGGCTAATTCCAGCCCGTACGTGATGAGTCCCCAAAATAAGAACGAAAATGTTCTAATGCATGAATTACCTTTTCTACTCATTACAATTCTTAGTTTATACTGACATATGTAAGTAATTGATGGGTCAGGAGCTTATATCGTGATATTCTCATTCCTTTGATTTAATGTTTTCAATTACCTATAGTTTTTTTAATATAAATATTTCTTGCGCATTCACTCTTATCGCATAGTCAAATTAATTTTTTTTACAAGATTTATATGAATGACTTATATTTCGCCGCTGATTAAATGATGACAATAAATTAAGTTTCTCAGTATGAACCAAAAAATTTAACAAAATCTGCATCGATTAAAATATTTCGCCGGTTTATTTAAACATTTAATTATACATGAATACTTAAATAAATTGAATTAAGAAAAAAAGGGGAGGATTTTATTACGCACATTTAGTCAGAATACACTAAAAATTTTAACACATGGCTAATTCAATTCATCAAGTAGACCTGTTTCTAGGTTACTGGAAACACCTCAAGTACTTGTCAGGATTGCAGAGACCAGGCCTCTTACCGTGCTAATTTTTCTTCTGTATCTTGCAACCCATCGATTGCGCCGCCCTAAACGGATATTCAAGCAAATATAATGACAACATTCCTGTCCACAGTCACAAAGACAAGAAAAGTTGTGAATCAACTTAATATAAACTGATTATTTAGGTACGTGCACGAATTTGTTATTTCCACTTCAGGTTATGTACATATAGTGCATTCCTCTAATGTCGCTTATCCACATTTGCTTTCTATCGTTACTATATAAGAAGCTAGATATCACAGTCAAGTGGAAATCTGAAGAAAAATTGTCATTTTTAGCTATATCTTATGTACTACTGTTTTAAAATTTTGTGCTATAACAACAAGATAGAGTTCTATTTACATTACTAATGCTCAAATAGGGACCGGCTCCAGTTCATTCATATTACCAGTCTTTAATGTTATTTTGCAATGAATAACTCCGGTTCTGGTTCTTTTCAGTTGAATCCGTTTGAAGCGACGACTATTTCTTTATCGGCGCCTTACTTGGCAGCCTCAACGTTCATGAATGAGATACTACTGTTGCTTCTTGAACTTAATTAAATTTTAAAGTTTTGTGTAGAATAATTAATCTTCATGTTTTAACAAAAATAATTTTGAATATTTTCATAAAGGATAATAAGGATTATTTGAACAATTCTATTGTTAGGAAGGGTCTACATTTAGAGCCTTGCTGTTTCTAGTTGTTCTTGTTGATGCCTTGAATTAAAAGACAGATTTTATAATAATTAGTTGCTTCGTGTTGTTTATACCCTGCTGTGTTATAAATTCTTTTGGCGCAGCTTTTGATTGCAAATATGCTTCATAGCCTACATATATCCAGATCCTTCTCATGAAACAAACATTTGTTCTCTAGGAAAAAAATGACTTATCGAGAATGCTTCACTTGCAAGTAAATTGGCCAATTTATTTTGGAGATAGTTAACAAGACAACCACGTTTCTCATGTTTACCTTTTGATGAGCTTCAACTTGATTCATTTAGATGTCGAACTAGCAATAATTCTTTATTGAAGTGCAAAATTTTATATTTTTCAGTGCTGATGGGCGTCAATTGCAATGTATATTGTATTGGTTAGTAAGGTCTAGTTATTCTTTTGCAATTTACTGTGGTTTTGCTAAGAGTTAGTCTTTCTGACCAACTTATCCACGAATAAATTCACCTAATATTTTCATTGCCATGAAAGATTATATATAAAACAATCATTCATTGAATGAGAGGTGACATTAATTCTTGAAATCATGTGTGCAGACTTGAGATAAATATCAATCCAATTGAACACAATAATCGCACAACATAGCAAAACTACCGTGAACCAGTGCATGTGAGACGAAAAGAGGCGAGAGCCGCATATCTAACTATTTGTAACGCATATGAAAGTTTTGGTTCTATCTACGTAATTCAATATTTTGTGTTTTGCATTTTTCATAGTATTTGCAGGTTGACATGTGTCAGTACGTGTGAATACTATGTTCTGCGAATAGTTTTAAAAAAATAGGAAAATATATTCTACGTTTCAGTGGAATAATATATTTGCAATTATTTTTTTGATGTTACAACCCTAAAACAAGTTATTGAAAATAGGACAAAACGGAAAATTTAAAGCAGGGATGGACGAAATATGTAATCTCATGTACACATGCGTTTTGTGTCTACTGGCGATTCATCATTACGAGTCGCCGCTACGCGAAAAATTCGTCATAATCATGAAATGTAGGACAATTGAACGAGAAGACGCCGGTAAGCAAACATTGCATGCTCATATGAGAGTCTACATTTTTCCCATGCAGGCTTTGGCGTATACGTTCGGTTCTATTTTAAATAATTTCGTACTGGATTAGCAACTCCTAAAACAGTATTGTCATGGTGGATTATATCTGACTGATGTCCATATGCCGTCTTGGCAATAACACAGGATTTTAACTTAACTTGCTCCTGTAATTTTGGATTTTAGCCGTAAATGGTAATTAAAATGACGTCGCATGTCTTCTACATCCGCGTGAACGTGTGACTGCCATTTTTGAATATTGTTAACAATCTACTATGATTGAAAAGGCTGCCAAGTTATAAAATGGTTTCCGTCGTTTACGGATATCGCTCAATCGAGTTTTTGGGGTGTAAATCCGTGTTTCTAAATTTGAATAAAAATTAGAGTATCCATTTTAATTAAATACTGTTTGTTGCGAAGAACTAATATATATGCAAGTATGTATTAGGTTTTGCGAACCTAGTAACAAATTAGTTCAGTTGTGACCAGAAGGATAAACCAAAGGCAGCATGAACGGAAAGTATAATCTCATGCACATTCGTTTCGTGCTTACTGGCGACTCATCAGTAGGAGCCGGTATTACGCCCTTTAACCACTATATATTTGGTAGAAGAATGTGGAATAATAGGACGGTACAATCTCCTAGACGAATGTGTAAACCTGTAGTAGTGAAGCTAACATAATCTGTCAATACGACTTCAATGCTAACTCACACTATATAATATATATACGGAGTCTGTAAAGGATAATAACACTATGGCCATTGTGTTAGTAACTGATACCTTTTTTGAAATCGATGAGTACCGGATACTAACACTATGGTTTCAGAGTCGGTACATGATACCAACCTGATGGATATAAATTTATGCTAAAGTTCACCCAAATTGAGAATCACAACAATTTCCGAACACCTGTTACTCCAGTTAAACCATACACTCTGGCCTTCATCGATATCGGTTATCACATTTCGCGGTAAGCATGACATCATTCAATTCAATATATTACAGTTAAATACTGTTTGTTGCGAAGAACTAATATATATGCAAGTATGTATTAGGTTTTTGCGAACCTAGTAACAAATTAGTTCAGTTGTGACCAGAAGGATAAACCAAAGGCAGCATGAACGGGAAATATAATCTCATGCACATTCGTTTCGTGCTTACTGGCGACTCATCAGTTGGAGCCGGTATTACGCCCTTTAACCACTAAATATTTGGTAGAAGAATGTGGAATAATAGGACGGTACTACCGTCCTAAGACTGGGGCATTCACAAGAAAACATTTTTCTTGGCCTCCGACATAAACGAAGAAATTTAAATTTCATCTTCAACAACCTATTTAGTTTGACAATACATTTGTTATTCGTGAGATTTGAAATTGTAAATATTCGATTTTAATAGTCGAGGAGAAAACATTTTCCCTGCGAGTAATGCTTAAACAAAAAAGATGCAAATATTGGAATTCATTCAAACATATTTTTTACATAAATTCATAATGTAAAAGGCATTTATATGTAAGATTTGCATAATAAAGTGTTAAATTTTTGAACATTTATTGCACCTCAGCATTTTGAAAGTGGTCGCTTATTCACAGGCGTTTGTTAATCGCAAATGAGCTCTTACATTTTTAATATCATCGGATTCTAGCTTCAACAACTTGACGTCTTTTGAAATGAAACTTTTGATGTGTTGTTCTGTAAAAGATTCATTATTTTTCCACCGCTATTCAACATTTATCTGGTCAATAATTTGAAGAATGTCTAAATTAGATACATAAATTAAGTGGAAATTCTAAGTTTTAAGGTACTGAAAAAGAATTAAACAGCCATAAATACATGCAAATGTATCCTTGTTCGTTTAATATATTTAATAAAATATATTTGGCATAGTTTACTGATAATATGAATTTCAGTTTATAAATAGACAGAATCTGGTATGATTAAACAGATCGCATGATTAACAAATGAATAATGACAATGTATGCCAATCGATAAATTTATTAGGTATACATTTAATTTATATGCATAAACACACACACACACACAAATATATATATAAATAAATATATATATATATATATATATATATATATATATATATATATATGTGTGTGCAAAGAAAGAGTGTATATGTATTTCACTTACATTTGAAGCATAATTTAATATATATGCTTTTTAAATAGGCACAACATAAAAAAAGAAATAAAAATTAGAGCGACAGAGATTAAAAATATTATTGGACATAAAAAGTAGAGAAACAGTTATTTGAAATACAATTTTGTAGCCACAACAAAAATCCATATAGATAAATAATATCTAAAAATTTTATGTGCATGTGTATATCAACTGCATATGCAACCTCTTGGCATCTTTCAAAAAATAGAAGAAATAATTCTCTCAACGCTTCCTAGCGAAGATTGATGGAACAATACTGTAATTTCATTCGATTTAAAAGCTTTGGATCTTAGTCCATGATTTATTGTAATGGTAATAAATCTAAACTAGTGTTTTCTTTTTTCATCTTCTTACATCGATTCTCTTCCTTATAGCGTGGTTTCATTCAACACTGCCCTTTTTGGGTAAATACCGACATTAGCATCATCCTTTAATCTGTATTTGGAATAATCGGGCAGAATGGCATAGATAATTGCCCCATTTGTTTTAATTACTTACACAATTGAATATCACCATTCTATGAGGGATGTAATTTGAATAAGAATCTGATTTCTGCTTGCATTTCTTAACTAGGCATATCAAATTACGAATATTTTTATGGTAACACATTGATCTTTATAGTGATTTATTATTTTGCCATCTTTACTTGAGCGTTTCGAAATAATTTCGAACCAAATCATGTTTGCGGATCTGAGATAAACACTATTTTTCATTTATAGAAACCTTTGTAAAAATTCACAAAAGTAGTGTAAGCTGTAAAATTAGGATATTTTTAATTTTAGAACTAAATTCTCATTGCATTCTTAGGCAGGCAATAGTTTCAATGCTTGAATCAGGAGTTAAACATACCTACTGCTTGCCACAAATATATTGCAACATTCGAGAAACAGTACATATTTAATTTTAGACTAACGCAAAAGAAAACATTACCACATGGCTCGAGCCCGAACACGTCTTTTGATCTAACCATTGCGCCACTTTCCGCATACTAAAAATCATTTTCAATCATATACTAAGGATTTTGGTTGATCTTTTCTATAGGTAAAGCATAGATTACATAACATTAGACATGAAGTTTCAACTAACCACCCTCAGGTTGTCCCAAGGTAGCGTGGTACCTGTTCTCTAATGGCATGTTGGGAGTGGTTAGTTGAAACTTTGTCGAAATTTATGCAATATGCTCCACCTAATAGGAAAGGTAAACTCGAAACACTGGTTGGTATATAGCTGAAAATTGTGTTTAGAATGAAGCAGATTTGTTCTTTAGTTAGAGCAACAGATTCTAAAGCAGACATGCTCAGGTACAAGCCCTTGCCGCGATTAGATCTGGACAGTACTTGATAAGTTACAAATACGGCCGAAACAGGTCTACCGGATAAGTTGACTTTTCTATATTTTACAAAGCTTCGACTATACTGGCATGTGGTTTTACATAATAGGACAGGTATTTATATCAAGATCGCAAACTTGATTTAAATAAATGTTACCTGAGCTTTTGTTTTTGATATCTTTTGCACAAAATTCTGGTTCTCTGCGAATCAACTTGCTACAAGTTACACCAAATATTATACATGAATGCATTTACATCCAATAATAAATAAATATTACATATTTTAAAAAGTTCCCTATGTGGTGTAATGCTTTAATTCAAAACACCTTCATAAACTTTTTTAGGCTACCAGGCGATGGCCTTAGGTCGCACAGTGAATGTGAGCTGGTAATATAATTCATCTTAGTTGTTTTTTTTCGATTTTGTTGTGTTTTATAAACGAGCTCAACTACATCTAATGCATTATGACAGTCTCGTTTAGAAAATTATTACTCATTATGAGTTGTCTGATTTCAAATAAACTACTTTATTATATCTAATGTCTTTAAAAGAACCCGTTTTGACTTTATCAAAGGTAATTTGATGGTGATGTGTCCAATTTTAGTGTAATTTTCTGCATTTGTGGGCAATTTTATGATAGATGAGATTAATATAAAAAAACTACTTCATTGATAGAGATTAGAGCAAAGTCTTGCTCAGAGTATATACGGGACAACAGCGAGTCATTCGCTCGTTATAATGCCGATGTAAAAAAATCTTAGGACAAAACGGGATCTAACTATCAAAATACAAAATATCTTCACAATGAGGTGGCGTGTCGTTATTGCTTTTCGCCACTGAGGACAAGTTGCCAAGTGGTGAAGAACTCTTTTCCTAGAAATATCCAGAATCCTATTAAATAAAGTAATAACAGATAATCTCATGTGTTATTTTAATCGCAATTTTAATAACATTAATACCTTAAAAAATTCTTAGCTAATTGTATATAATTTTGCACAATATTTGTTTAAACACCTCCGTAGAAAATTTAATTTATAATTCAGTTGGAGTGTTAGGATTTTCTCCACATTATTATACATTTTTATGTGCTTTATTGAGATATGCTTAAATAACAAATAACCAATATGACAGAAATATTTGTGTACGTCAAGATATTGTGTACTATATTCATGCAAGACTATAACGGCATGCTCAAATAAAACTTACTTTCTTATTTTAATAATTCATACGAAAAAAAGATTAAAATCAATTAACCGGTCATTGATTGCGCGGGTGTTGATAACAATTATTCAAATTTAACTCGCACCTGGATCTAAATAATCAAGCAAAATAAAGAAAGTGAGTTCCACAAACATCTGTACTATAGGAAAGAAAACGCTTTATACGAGCCAAGTAAACTCATTTGTTTAAATTGTTTAAAAATTAAAATATTTACTTTTGGATTGTAATATATACGCGTTACCTAAAGGAAACAAACGAAAGCATGCATGAACCTAAAGCCTACCGAAAAGCACATGAAAACTTTAATAATTTAAACTCAATTACTAAATGTGAACTTCAAATTTGACTGCTTAGGATGAAATTTAAGTTTACTAATTCTAACATAAAATTCATATTGACTTCACCCAGGGTATCAGTCTGTTTCGGATATCATGAAAGGGCAAATTAAGCTAAGTTAACACATATAACAGATTTTTTAATCTGCCTAGCATAGTATTTACCTAGACCTCCAAATCCTTTCTATAAACACAAATTGATTTTCAATCAAGAGAAAATAACTTCACAAAGAATACATCCTTTACAATTAATTGTTCCATCATCTAGTATTTTAAAAATTGAATTTGTTGGTATTTCCATTCTCTTAAACATTTGCTCTTACAAATATCCCATTTTTTATTATCTTTGCATCCATATTGAATTTCTTGACTTAACATGATTTTATATTATACTTTGATTGCGAGTAATATAAAAAAATTCATCTCTCTTTATTATATAAGCATATCTTTCTTGCGAATTGCCCTAGCAGATATTTGCTTACTCTTTGTGCCACTTTGGTTTAACTTTGATATTTTTTTTCTTTCGAACGTTTTATCATGGAATAAATTTCGCTATGCTATATATATTTATAGTGAAACTGTTTAAGCTTGCAATGTGCGACGGAATCTAATTTTATCTCATTCTAGTCGTTCATATGATATACTTTTATCATCACATTCCTATAGTTTGCATCTACTACAATACTATTGAAGCATTTAAATGTGTTTTTTTCCAATCATGTATCTCTTCGTTATTCATACTCAAATACAATAAGCATAATTAAATTATGGCATACTTACATCTGAACAGCAAAATTGTTTGAAGAAACTTTATGCTTCCCAAATTAAACTGGGTAAGTAAGTAAGAAAGTTAAAGTGGCTGTGAGTAGTTTTATAGAATTTTGATATGATAGTTTACATAATGTTCATTTCGTAACGTTGCTTTAGTTTATTTACAGAATCAGGTAGCCAGTGCGACAAGGTGATCATTTTTTAATGAAAGGTTACATAATACATTTTATGCATACTCATGTTATTCAGGTCGATTAAGCAGTTACAAACAGAGTTCACAGTCTTTTTTCATCCACCCATGGCTTAATTACTCATAAACCTGCGTCAACTGTACTCAGTTGCGCTGATAATATCCTGCATCACCAATTAAATACTCTCGACTCGAACTGTGTACTTTAGTCTGTAAAAATAAATTGTGTTGGATCAAATTGACTTAATCAATATTTTAATGGGCACATTAAATTATCTTCGTTGGGATTGGCCTTAAAATACGAACTCCATCCATGGCGTAAACTTATCGACCATTGTAATCACATAGGCTGTTCCGCAATGCATAACAGGCAGCAGAACCTAGAAGCCAATATTCAAAAAATTGTTTCTTGCTGTGGAATTAGAAGCAACCGGGAAGACATTTTAACTTGTCTGCGGCTTAATGAACCGCAGAGTATTTCACTTTTGACAATAGTTACGAATAACTTTAGACATGCAGGGCCAATACAATTGCGGCTGCAATGTTTCAATGAGGCGTTCAGAGCCTGGATTTCAAAACGTTGCATGTCAAAATGTTTTTGGCTTTGTTCGTGAGAACTTCCGCAATAACCATTGGGCTGGTTGCATTTCTTTCCGCACAAGTGGCCTATTATGCAGAGCCAACAATTTATAGGGTCGGGCCATCGGTTTTTTTGATTTTTAGTTAGCCAAATATGTCATGGCTCTTGGCATAACTGACCCCCTATGCAGAGATCTTAATAAATAGTGATACTCAAGCAACAGAAATTCAGTTGCATCATTATGGTAACCAGCTCGTAGTTGAAACATGACGTCGCATTCTTCGAGTTCTCCAATAGTTCGATTTACAGGTGCTTTGTGCAAGATGAAGAATTCTGCCGATGACCAAACGTGTAGAATTTTGCAAGGAAATTGTGTGGCTAGTATTTCCTTTTCGGTGACGGCAAAGATTTGATCCGTGTTAGTGAGAGTGCGTCTTGCAAACTGTACCGGACATACGTCGGCTATAAATACTTCTTGTATGATGCACCTGTCATAATTGAAATGCTTCTTACCGAGATCGTGATTAAAGCGGTATTTATCAATTATACTTCATTCTGATTCATCTCAATTCTTCCACTTCGTTTTTTTAATTTCTCTTGTTTTTACATAAGCCTCGAAAAAAGCTATTGGAACATTCATGGCTTCAGAAATGTCCACTGCAACACTAATATTTGAGCAACTAATGATAGTTACTATAACAAGAATTAACCAGGTCACAAAGGTCTTCTTATTGGTTTGCAATAAATAAATAAACTAGTACTGAAAATTTTTGTTTTCGCTTGCGTAGTATGCAAACATTTTATATTTAATAGAACTTGCAATTGCTGTATTGCATAACTCTTCACTTTCTGTTAACAGCGCTGCACGGTTCTCGCTAATTTATTTCTTGAACACGAGGGATTTTCTTCAAAATGTAGTATTTACTGAAGTCGTATTTGTTGTTGTTTTAATATTTCGGTTATTGCTTGTCTGTGTCTTTTTCTGTTAAGTCCGAAATTGTAGCACAAAATATGTTGATAATTTGTTGCTTAAATATTTATTATAAAAATGTAATTAATTTCTTATTTGATTTGCAAATGAAGCTTACTCTATTTGTATTTTAGTATTGATAGTCAGTGTTATGCTTAGCTGATAATCTACATGGTAGTTTATTCTAATATGCATAACAAACGAAAAAGCGATGTGACATAAAACTTTGTGGGTAAAAAATGTTTTGCCGGTGAGAGCCGGCATGTTTAGTTATCAGAAATCCGTGAAATCATGGCCTAATTTCCCACTGAACAGGAAAAACAATTTCTACAAAAGTTTAGTTATGCATAAGTGTTTAATTTTAAGCGTATAATATACATAACACATAAAAAATGTCCAGAAAAATGTGTGTAGAATAAAATAATCGCTATAACGATATTGTGATTTTATCAACCGAATATAATTTTTTCAAATTTACAGGCAAGAATGGGTATTAACACTTTGTATCTAAGTGTACTTTTGTACAAATAGACGCGACTGATGCCAGGTTTTCCAAATAAATGTAACTATGTGTGTGAATGGCACAAATTTAGATAAATAAAAAATCCGGTAAACTAACAGTATAAGTGTGAATTCTACTTATTCCGTTCGCCAAATTGCGCTATAAAACCGGCGAGCAAAAATTATTTTATGAAACATCTGTGCAGATCTTTTGAAACAAATTACTTATTAGATCTTAAAAATGATATGTTCGACTATGCAAAGTGATCTTTTGCATCTATCAAAATATTTCGAATGAAAAACATTGTAATACTAATTATTTATCTTACATAATTAATATAAAGCAAATATTTGCGCTTCCGATAAGGACTCGATTTATATATTATACCGAGGGTTAATTCATTATAACAAAGCAGAAAAAGAGAAAAACAAGTTTTACTGTAAACGTTAAATATAAATTTGTCATTAATTCAATTAAATAAATTTTAATATAAGAAAATAAACATTTATTCAACATTTTTATTTATATTTTATGGACACCTAATTTAACGCAGCGTAAATTAATACTATAACAATTTAAATGTATGTTACGCAATTAAGTCAAACTTCTCCGTTTAAATAATGACGCTCTTTTAGACAATAAATTTAATTAGTTTAGATATCCGTTTTCAAAATAATCGGAGAAATGTTCTATAACTATATATTTATTGTATGAAAACAAGAAGGTGGACGTAATAAATAACTGGTGTGGACGTTTGAAAATAAATTGTCAGAAATTTTAATTTCAATCAAAATTGAATTATTTTTGTTTCACATGCCACCAAGGCAGTAACTTTAATTGGGGCTAAACTCACAAATTCGGAGGGATTGTTTTTAAAATGCGGCTCACAATTTATCTATCCAAACTGCGTAGGCTATTATTTATGTGCATAATACCGAAAGATTACGTTACCAAATGGTTCTATTTAAGCTTTATAAAACAGGCAGTGAACACTGTACTCAAATATGTTTAACTAATGTATTGTGTATATATGAAAAATTATACCTTAATAAATGAATATTTTTCACAATTAAGATCAATTGAATTTGAAAATCGCAGACTGGATTCTAACATGCAACCTACCAGGAAAAAGGACAGCACTGCGCAATTCAACTCAACATTTAAGAATACCAGGAAAAACTATTATCATAACTAGGCAAATAGCCCACCTTCTGCTAGATTAGAAGTCTGACTTTTGCCAACAAGAATTGAACCACTTCTAAGGCTTTAGTTCAGCTGGAGCAGAGTAATGACTTCTTACACTACCATTTTTCAGCTCATTTAGTGAGAAAATATGACTTCACTTGAGTGCATGCGCTAGTCACTGCTTGGTTAAATATGTGAGTTTTTTTACTCAATTATTTATTACGTAAATCCTTGTCTCAAATTATACTCAACTACGAATTGGGAACTGTATGTTGTGCTTGTGCTTAAAACAACAGCATTCTGTAAATCGTGAACCGTAGCGTGAGGAAAATAAATGAAGGAAGTAAGAACATACTACATAAATTGAGATAAAATTTCAGCTTCTTCATTTTAAAATAGACCACAATGCAAAATTAAGTGCACAGGATGAACTATCTTTCACGTCAAGAAACCATTTTGATAATATGCGAACAGTGCTTTCAATCGACCCACCTGTTATACGTAGTAAAAACGTAAGGAAAGATGAGGTTACATGCAATTATGACGACACCCTATGCATGGATTAATAAATGAGAAAAATTTAACAAAATTAAACCGGATATTTCTCTGCATATCATGCAACTATGAATCGATATACAAATTCACGGTACCCGTCATATACACAAATTAAATTGTATTATATAACAGATTTTTTTAGCAATGATTTTGGTCGTGTACCCTTTAGAAACAATCATAATGAACAACTTGATAAAGGATTCCTAGATATGTAAGAATAACGATTTGATTTACACAATTGTTATCATCACCCGCGCAATCTTTGATTTTTTAGTTTTATAATCTATATATATAAGTGGCGAAAGCTGCAAAAACTTAATGTTCTTGACTGCATAGAAATTGTGCAGCTCATATTTCCAGTCAAGTAAAACGTATGCAAGACTACTAAAGGTGAGAAACACAAATCTAATTTTGCTTTCAATATATATGGATAACGGTTTGATCCTAGGCAGTCAGTTTTCCATCGTACTGTGATGATGATTACCGAAGGTCCAAACTTGACTGTTCGTTTGACTGGTGGTAGTTTAGTTATGCTGTTTGATGACAGTTTAAATAAATTTGTATTGGCGTTTACTTCAAACTTGCAAACTTGATTTTAAAAAGTGCTAACGCTAATCATCAGAATATTATTTATTCCACCAAAATGAAATTCTTGTTTAATTTATTAAACTGATGTCCGACTACTTTATGTTAAAAGTTCATAAACATTTGAATTTTGGTTTTAAACTTTTTAAAAATATGAAGAGTGGTATATCGCAGATTGTAAACCGACAAACAACGCATAAAATAACAAAACTGGTATACAAAAAATATCAATTTTATTTTACCCAATCAGTCAGTCACACGCGCTGACGCATTTCGGCAGTTCATCGTCATCATTAGAGAACGACGGCGTACTGATCAACGAGAATTGATCCGTAATACAAATATAAGGCATAGCGAAGCAGACATCTGGTATTCAACCCCTATCTTCATGCCTACAATATACTTGACTGGAAACGTCGACTGCACGACATTCAAAATACAAATAAAACTTCAAAAACATTTTCAAAACCAAATCATACACAAAAGTAAAATAAAGACATAAAGGTTAAATAGATAAACTTCCTATCATTGAAGTGCACTAATATCAAAGTCAGAATCAGAGAATGTAAATACTTTTATACATATAAAAATTTGGCTGAAATCCATTAAAACTTTGATTTTAGACAATTGGCAGTCTACTGCTGCTTTTGTGTTAAATGCGTATATTGAAAAAAAATCTTATATAAATAAATCATATTTCTGAAGGGAATGCGTACGTTAAATCAGAAGTTGATTTCACGACCGCATTTGCGCAGTATACAATTGAAATTTCATACTTTTATTCACCAAATATTTTGTTTTAGTAAAGTCAAATCAAACAAAAAATAAACGGGTACGCTATCCTGCAGGGTTGTGAGTTATAAATCGAAGCATGAATTGCGGAAGCTGGAAGTCGAGGACGACACTCGGGACTACATTGCAGGTTTCTTATTTGAATAACAGGTAGTCATGTTACCCACAGTTAGTATGTTCTCTGCTTTGTATTCTCTCAGTGTTAACGATGATCGTTTAATTAAAATGAAACACAATATTCCCAAATAATAAGGTTAGGGTATTTATTTGTCCTGTTAACATACGGATCGATTCTTCAAAAGAAGAATAAGGAGGCATATTTGTACTTGACAGAAACTAATTTTGATGAAGAATCATTATGTACATACGTATTTGCTCGTAAAAACGCGCCCCATTTTCAAGACATATTAACGGAACAGTACTTATTTATCTATGAATAACTGATGTCCGACTGTTTCGTCTGATTTCTCCTAATATTTCATCATTTGAAGTCTTGAGCTTTTGCGCATAAATTCTCTTTCATTTACATAATTCCAAAATAAAGGCACTGGTGCGTTCTCGGCATTAGGTTTCTCGCGTGCAACATCTTCCCCTACCCTCGGGTGATGATCTTAATAATTCCATCGAAATACACAGTGAAAGTTCAGTCTTGCCTTCTGAAAAAAACAGTATTGTGCTTCACACCCACCTGTTCTACACAAAACTGACTATATTTGGTAGGTATTGGCGCCCTGTTCTCAACCTCGGTCAACATGATGAAGGCATATGCACGGAGGCGATTTTATCTAGTTCATTTCCAATAAGCTTGGCACAGATTGGCGCAGATTTTCTGAGTTAGCAAATGTCGACTTTTCCAAAATTATAATAGAGGAGTGTGAAATGACGATCAATGAATCACCCTTTCGTCTGCCAGACGTATCTGCAATCCATAGACAGAGGTCACCCGAGAAATAATTGTAGCTGTTAATATGGAAAATCGCATTGCCAAAGCGACTAAATAAAATTTTTCCCGAGAAGAACTCCTAACATCCTGGCGCCCGAGTAGCAGCACCTCATGGAATGGCCGGTAATCACAAATAGACATCACGTTATTAGGATGGTAAATAATCGCAGCTTGGAGATGCTTTATGTCAGAGCTTGGGCATCACTGATTAAACTTATTCAACTATAAAAGTGTACCCACTTTAGTGAGAGTGTGACTTAAATATTCTTATGGCGTCTGTCACAACTAAATTTGTCCTACAAGGGAATGCTAATTTTGGGTGGTTATATATTTCCGATTTAATTGGAAAATGGTGCTTGGACTTCGTCTGATTTAAAAAAAAGGTATTTTAGATTTAGCTAATTTAGACAATTATTTTATATTGACCACGATCCCTGTAAATTTTGGCCAATAGAAAATCTTAAATGCAATAAACTGGCGAAGTTTTTTTGTGCTAGTTGGAAGCAATAATCTGGGTTAGTCTTTACATTTGAATCTAATTACACACATCTATCTGTTAAAACTTAGTGGCCGAGGAAACGTCAATGCAAACCTATCTGTTAATTTTGAGAATTGAAATGTAATTGTAATTCCACGACTTTCGACAAAATTTACAGCAACGGAAAACGAAATTATGGTTCGGCCGTTGCCCAAGTAACAACATTGTCAACGTACGCTGCTGTACAGAAAAATTCGATTAAAAATGTCTGGCAATATTTAAAGCACACTAGGTGCGTTCTTCATATCACATAGTACTTGAGTAAATTCAAATAGCATTGGAGCACCTTCACTACCCTGTTCGAGCGGTTGATTGGCAAATCACTTTGCAACCTTTAGATAAAGGAAGTAGACATACTGAACAGCATTAAATACTGCGGAGATTTAGTCACAGTTTTTTATTGCCGAAAGTAAGCTACAGGTCTGAGTTAAACTTGCTTTTCTGTGAAATAAGCAAAAAGTGCACGAAACACAGATAAAGATGTCTCTAGATCTCTGTCATCGACAACTTTCGCGTTGATCAAGTAGCCGCAACGAGTATTTTGTTGGACCATCATATACTCTTCTTGGTATGTAACCATCTCTTAAAACTAGCTACATTTTAAAGCGTTCGAAATTATACCCGAGAAATTCGGTGCACTTGCGTGGTTGGAGAATTATTCGACATTCTTTCCACAATTATAACAGCACACACGATTCACACTACATCAAAATGATGCTTATAAACTGTACGGGATTCTGGCTACTTAACATAGAGAGGCGAACACGTTTATTTTACCAATCAAATGTCTTTACTCATTTTCGAAAAAGGACTGTGCCTAAAAGGCGTGGTTGAGTGATCGAAACAAGATAAAATATAATGTGGTAGATATCTGTATGTATTAATTAGCTGGTACAAAATTCATCCTTAGCCAACGTCGTCGCACCGGAAGCCTGACATAGCTCTGCTATCGTGTCTTGCGGCTTCTACAACGACGAAAAATGAAATCATCGTTACATCAGCTAAAGTATTCAGTTGGCCAATTAGATGCAATCCGTTCTAAAGTTATTGAATTTTAACTTTAATCAAAATCCATAAGATTAATGAAGTTTGACAAACATATTTTCCCTCATGGGTTATCTGATTCTGAACAGATTATAGAGTGCTATTCGGATCAACTTCCGTACACCCATAATCTGGAGCGCCAGCAGGTCTTTGATTCTAATCATCATATCGTCCATCAATTTTCGTGAGTTAGTGGGCACTTTAGTAATCTAGATATTTAGGCCCCTAAAGAGAACTATAATGAAGTTGCCGCGAAAACAAAATTGTCTTTTACATTCTCTTTGCGCGACGTAGAATAGATTATTTACCTGGTCACTATTTTTGAAATAATGTTTTTACATACACGTATTTATCTTTGCTCCGCGTATTCTGACTACCGTTTACAGACGCATTTTTCATGATAATAACATCTTATAAAAATGTGACAAATATCAAGTCTAGTGATAAATTTTGTTTAAATTGACATTACACCATATAAGATGTGTCACATATGTTTGAGTCCGTATGTGCCCACACTTGTATGCTCATCCAAGTGAAATTACAGTAATCTAATAACACATACTGATGATTTGCTTGTTAAGAGTACGCTATGCCAGTGTGTGTTTCTTTAGAACTGTGAAGTAGTCAATTTAATTTTTATTAACAACACTTGTGCGTTCATATAGCTGAAACAGAAGTGCTTAATGTAACTTCCAATTTGCACAAGTCAGTGTTTTTTTCAACAATTACTTTGTTAACAAATATTTGCGAATTATCTCCCAGATAGGGTAGGGAGCTAGATAACGTGAATACATCCGTAGCAAAATGTGTTCACGTAAATTTGCATGAACTGGTAAAATAATAAGTTTTATTAAGGAAATAAGTTAAAATAATTGACGTTAAGAAAAATAAAGTAGGAAATTGCTTACTGAAAACTTTATGCTAGCAATATTTCAAGGAAATGTGCTTTTTAACTTAAAGGTTTATTAATATGTAATAAACGCATCAGGAGACATATTTTTATATGTACTGTAAGATAATTTGAAATTTGCAATGAAATAACAAGATTTTAAAAAAATAGTTGAGGAATATTCTTCGCATCTGCATGCAGGTTATTAGGATTCGTACATAGTGTCGTTAACCCAAGTTTGATTTCCATCATTGTAGACTTTTTCTAGTGCCTTGACTAGTATTTAAGGCATTTATGGGTGGATCAGACAGTATATACCTGATGGCCGCATACGTTTGCAAACCGGGGGAATAATCTGTTATCTGTGACAACCACCACTTGCAAGTCATGCAGTACAATCCCAGTAGAGCTCACTTATTAGTGGTTGGAGCCTGTATAAGCCAGCAAATATATTCGGAGTTCTTTCGCGGGAGTTAGTTAATAACGCCCTTTAAATTTTGCATATCGTTTATTTACTAATAATTCAAACTGGATTACTGAAAAATGATGCAATAATTTGTGGACTGCCACGCGTTAAATTTCAGTTTAGAATGAGAAATCTTGCATTTTTTCATAAGATTATAATTCTTCTGATGATAAACACCATTAATATCATCATCATTATTGTTACTGATATTAATAAAACAGCCATGTCATATTTATGCTTATGTAATTTGAATTAAGAAATAAATCACATATGGAAGTATAAATTTATTTTACTCCTTACTCTCCAAACGTTTTGTCTATAGAACCTAATAGATATTACAATCAAGTTACGTTATAGCGAAAAGTAAATGGTCTTTTTTGAACTGTGCTTTACTGATTTATAGAAATGCATACTTCCATATATGATTTATTTCTAAATACAAATAAGAAATAATAAAACAGCCCTTAACGTCTGATACTTCACAGCCATATCATTTTTGCAAGGTAAATTAGTAAATAAGACTAATAAGATTAATATTTTTTAAATCGGACAAAAACCAAAATTAATCATTTCAAACAAGCAACAAATGTGCTTTATGAAGATGAGAATATTAATTCGAATGACTTAAGTAACACAAATAAATAAGTCAACCTAGACCTCAGCACAAACCGGTATAGCTCAAATCTACTTTAAGACGGCTATATTATAAATACAGTTTTCTTGCAATTTTCACTATATCAGCTCATAAATACGATCAAAACTCACAGTTAGCTTTGCAATGCTAACAAATAGAGTTTAACATTATTCAACTAGTGTTCAGCAAATAGTTCGCCACTGTGGTGAGTTCGATGCGATACCGCACATGATGGCAAACTAAGTCCTATGGTGTGCATGTGGACCCAAATCTAGTAGACGATCCGATTCTATACTGACAAAATTGATTGTAGTTGCCTTTAGCTGAATCTTCACGTCAAAATCTGCTACACTTGTTTCTTTAACCTACATGGCATTGGTTGAGAGAATGAGGCACTACTGGGTAATCTACTTAAAGGCATTCGTAAACATTGATAAAGCTAGTTTATTTGATGGATCAGTATTTGTTTGTTTAACAATGAGAACATTTTGGCAGTTATAAAAAAATATCTATGGATGTTTGTTGGTGGTAACCCACATGTTTTACACTTATCAAACAACGAGAGTTGAATTCCTGTAAGCGTCTACAGTCTATGATTCTAAAACTAAAATTTCTTCAACTTATAACTAAATTACAGGTACAGATTCATTGTAAACCTGATACTTAAGGGAGAGTGAGATACTTGCGTTTTTTCATATATAACATAGGTTCGAGTAAGCAACCCTAAATTTCGCGATTCTCATAATAACCTCGTCACTCCTGTTGTCTAATATATTTTTACACCTACAAAGATATGAAAAACTGCCTACTGCATAAAATTTCTCATCTTGAAGCCGCAGATTTGATATTGGTGATGGATAACAATGTAGATGTAACTCAAATTTAGATGGTGCGAATTTTATACCGAAAACAGAGTGAAGTTAGATAATCTAATCTAGATTGATAATAAAATAATATCGTTTAAGTAGTCAAATCCAGCATATTTACCGCCCGGGAAAACTTCGTTTCCTGCATTCTGAACATAATGGTAGGTAAAATTCATAATTATATATATTATAAATTTAAACAGAAATGTGTAAAATGAATATCTGTGCTGGGCACGACGGCTAGCAAAAATGTTGGGTGCTACTTCAATGTAGATCTTAACGTGACCAGAGGTTTTTTTGTAAAGAGAACGTATACTATTTACAAATTTATCGTGTATATAAATTAACGTCCTGGACGTATTGCAAATCATCATTTAAATATCATATCAAGGATGTTTAGTGGAACATTATGTTGAAAGTAATATCCATAACAATCAACCTGATAAAGAGACTGAAAGAAAACATATGCGTTATGATTATTTAAATGATATATGCATGCATTTGTCGGTATAAGCCAAGCATTGTATAATGTCGAACACCTAGGTAGCGTGGTGTCCGTTCTATAATGCCAAGTTTGAAGGTATTTATTTGGAACTTTAGGTCTATAGATTTACCATATGGGCTCTACATAAAGGAAAGGCTAACCAAGAAACATTAGTTAGTATTTAACTGAAAATTGTGTGTAGTGTGCATCGGGGTAGCACATTGGTTAGAACAACAGACTCCGACGCAGACGTGCCCAGGTTCGAGCGTTGTCGGCAGTCAATTCTGGACAATACCTTCTGAGTTCCCAATGAGGAATGAAACCGGTCTACTGGATGAATTTCCTTTTTGAAATTATACAATTCTTAGTTTATACAGACAAATGTATGTACATAATGGGACAGGTAGTTATATAACGATCACTACATTGGTTCAGTTAATTATAATCACCGCCTGTGCAACAAATGTTTATTTGAATTAGATGTACGTTTGAAGTTTATAAAGACCGTTATCGTGGGATAGCAATATAGGCGTAGCTCTTCAAGCATTTGTCTTATGATAAAAGTATTATCTATACAGACACGTTCTGACCGGAATACGGCTTGTTTATCCCTTGCAGGCGATTAATTCGAAACGAGAATATGACGTCAAATAACTAAATCAAATAACCTAAATACAACTGAAGAAACGCTCGTACAACGACTATTATTGGACGATTATCAATTAGTCTTTTTGAACATAGAAATGATGGTCGATTTCCTTTATATATTATCTAAGATATTTGTCAGCTACCAACAAATTGACGTCAACGTCCACAAATAAGTTCGTAAGAAGATCATTAGGGCCTGCAGCTTCTCGATGTTTACTAGACAAGATTTCTGTTTGCATTTCCAATTCTGATAGTTGATCGAGACCTTTGTTCCACATAGCTGATACAGACATAATTTTGTGGAACTATTCTTTAAATCAAGTTTGCGAGCTTGAAGTAAATACCAATCCCATTGTATTAAACCAGTCGTCGAACAACATAACAGAACTACTGCCAGCCGCAACGCACTGACGCGTTTCGACCTTCCATGATCATCATCAGAGTACGACGGCAAACTGACTATCGAGGATCAAACCGCATTGAATATATATGGAAATCAAATTTAGATATGCGACTCTCACCTCTAGCAGTCTTGCATACATTGAACATTATTGTTTAAATTGTATTGCCTATATATGTATATGTGGCGAAAGCTGCAAACAGTTAATGTTCGTGACTGCATAGAAATTGTGCAGCCGACATTTTCAGTCAAGTTCAATGTATGCGAGACTGCTAGAGGTGAGAGCCGCATATCTAAATTTGATTTCCATGTATATTCAATGCGGTTTGATCCTCGATAGTCAGGTTGCCGTCGTACTCTGATGATGATCATGGAAGGTCGAAATGCGTCAGGACGTTGCGGCTGGCGCTAGTTTTGTTAAGTTGTTCGACGACTGGTTAAATACGATGGGATTGGTGTTACTTCAAGCTCGGAAACTTGTTTTAAAGAATTGTTTTTACCACCCTTGCAATCAATTATTGTTAAATTTCGTGGAACTAGTTTGTAGCAAGTGCCGAAGAAAATTTTACTTTAGTACGTTCAACCTGCATATAAATATGGCACTTTCTATCAGTTATCGGATTATTCTTGCAACCCTTCATTATTTTGGTGATATTTAATTTTCTCGGATGTGTTTCAAAATTAATAAGAAAAAAACATCTTTTGTTACCTGATGTGAACGTATCTTCCATCTCTTCATCGTTTGTAGTCCAAAAATATTGAATTTTGGACAGAAATTAATTTTGCGTCTTACAACCCAAAGTGTATAAATATAAACTGAGCTGATAGGAATTCAGCGCCTAATATCGAGATATTTAACAGATTTTCAGAGAACCAAAGACTGATTCTGCGAGAGCCTAGAATGCTTCACACAGTGTTACCTGAAATTTGCTTTGAGAATCTTAACTTAATTTTCAGTAAGTTTTTATTAGCAGAATCAAGACCAGTTAAAATGGATTTCAGATAATCGGCATATTTTTTTAAAGACTACAGTTCTATCGATCGCTATTATCATTGCGCATTGAGCTTAATGTTATTCTGTCACTTACGTCGCTTAAGCGCCCACATATGCATTCCCATCGTCCATAAATAAGACCATGTCTGAATTTCTTGCTCCACTTAGTAAAAAAATTTAATCCGAGTAGAAATTGTCCTTGGTTTTATGTTTACTACAATTGTTAGGAATTTAATCAATAAAACGAGACACCAATGTGGAATAGGATAATTTCATTTCTTTTAGTAGATGTCTGTTCCCAAATATCCAGTGAGTTAAGCAAGCTTCATCCCATAAGCTAAGAACAATTAGGACTCCCCGTTTAGTAAATTCCTTGGTGACAGATATGCGAAACCAATACAGCGTAGATAAGAATTGTGCATCCATTTCTGCAATGCTCTTAGGATCCTGTATTTCTGTTTCAGAAACGCAACATATATCGATTTATAATTTATCCAACGTAGGTGCTAGAGATTTTTGTTGTCAAATTTGTTTTAATATTTGCACATTATATGCGCTGACGTTAAATTCTTATCTAGGTTTAGTGAATGCTTGTTTACATTATCTATTTTAAAAATTTAGAAATCCGATATTGAGTTCAATGATTTGATCAACCTCTACTATATTCGTCGCTTTTAAGAGAGCGTTAGTGTCAAATTAAGAAAAAAGTGAGAAGAAGAAGAGGCTTAATCGGGACTGGAGAAGCCAGAAGTAATCTTATTTCACTCACCCAATCTGCACGACGGCCTATGCAGTATGGATTCTTTATAGTTGGTATTTTTATGTATATATGTGGCTGTAAATGAATACTATGTCGCCTATCCCTAGAGGGAATGATTTTTATAAGGGACTTTTCCTCTCAAAGTTAGTATGGAAAACCAAGCCAACAAGCACTCTCTGCCTGGGTGCCAGAAATACAATTGTCATTCAGAAGCCAATAGTTAAATTTAACTCAAGGCTTCAATAAAAGGCGGCTGATTGCTGTTTCGCATCAAATACGATTTGAGTCTCTTAAGCAGATCCCTTCATTTTTAGCAATTACCTTTTCACCTGGAAAAAATTAATAATTCCCAACTCTTCGTTTCAGGTATACATCTGCCGCACATACATACAGACGAGTTCTTCCAAAAAATGAATAGGGATCCATTATTTTAATAGATAAACACTTTATTCATTGAGCATCATTATATTTATTGTAATTTGGTTTTACAATGCACGCTCTTTATTTTATATATATATATATATATATATATATATATATATATATATATATATATATATATATATATATATATATATATATATAATTAGCCTGTTAAGGGTGCCAATACTATGACTATTGTGCCAGTGCTTGATGCCATCATTGTTATACAAAAAATGTACATAATACCAACATTTTGGTTTCCGATTCGGTACAGGATAGCAACACGATGCCAAAGTTCATCAAAATTGAGAATCCTAACTATATCTGAACACAAGTTAATCTAGCAAATTCATACACTCTGTATTTGGTAGATATCAGTTATCCCATTTCGCGGTAATCATGGCATCATTCATTTAAATATATAACAGTTAGATACTGTTTGTGTTTATATACACGCTATTTCACGGAATATTTTCTAATACCTCTTATTGTGTGCCAATTAAAAATTTCGAAGAATTAGGAAAATGTTCAAGCTCGGGTCTTGATTAGATCAAGCAACCATAAAAGTGGGATAAGAGAATTAAATTTGAATTTAAAAGTAAAAAATTGCTAGTAATCAGTGTACAACACAAAATTGATGATAATTTAAGTTTAATTAATTCGCTTCAGATAATATACAAAGATTACACATGCACTCACACACTTATACAAAATATATATCGCCGTAATGTGCGTTTCAGCAAGTTTTCTGGCATAAGAAGTGAGCATTTTGAAAGGTTTTCACGTCATCATCTGTCAGACTTGAAACATTGTCAAATAACAGTCGGCCTCGTACATCTTCACTTGATTGCTACATCAATAGTTACCACACAAGCTCATTTTATTAAAGCTGCAAAAAGTCAACGACTCTAGCGGTGTACGTCAGTGATTTTTAAAGGCTCTAACACCTTCACACGTACACAAGCTCATTTTATTGAGGCTGCAAGAAGTCAACGACTCTATTGGTTCCTCAGTGATTTTAAAAGGCTCGAACATCTTCACTCGTAAAAAAGCTCATTTTATTGAGGCTGCAAGAAGTCAACAACTCTAGTGGTTCGTCAGTGATTTTAAATGGCTCGTACATCATTACTCGCACACAAGTTCATTTTATTGAAGCTGCAAGAAGTCAACGACTTTTCCGGTGCTCGTGTGGGATTTTAAAAGACTCGTACAACGTCACTCACATAGTACAAATTTAGGCCCTTGATTGCAACATCGATAGTTAACCATCAAGCTCATTTTATTGAAGCTGCAAGAATTCGACGACTCTACCGGTGCTCGTCAGTGATTTTAAAAGTCTCGTACGTCTTCATTCTTACACAAGATCATTTTATTGAAACTGCAAAAAGTCAACGACATTACCGGTGTTCGTCAGTGATTTTACAAGTTTCGTACATCTTCACTCGCATAGTGCAAGTTTAGACCCTTGATTGCTACATTGATAGTTACCACTCAAGCTCATTTTGTTAAAGCTGCAAGAAGTCAACGACTCGACCAGTACTCGTCAGTGATTTTTAATGGCTCGTAAATATTCACTCTCATAGTGCAAGAATTCAACGACTCCACCGATGTTCGTGAGCGATTTTTAAAATGGCTCGTACACTATCACTCGCGCAAAAGCTCACTTTATTGAAGACGCAAGAAGTCAACGATATTTGTGGAGTTCGTCAGAGATTTGGAAAGGCTCGTACATCTTCACTCGCACAGAGTCTCATTTAATTGAAGCTGCACGAAGTCAACGATTCTATTAGTGCTCGTCAGTGATTTTATAAGGCTCGTATATCTTCACTCGCATAGTGCAAATTTAGGCCTTTGATTCGTACATCGATAGTTACCACACAAGCTCATTTTATTGAAGCTGCAAGAAGTCAACGACTCTACCAGTGTGCGTCAGCGATTTTGAAAGGCTCGTGCATCTTCATTCGCATAGTGCAAATTTAGGCCCTTGATTGCTTCATGGATAGTTACCACACAAGCTTCTTTTATTGAAGCTGCATGAAGTCAACGACTCTTTCGGTGCTCGTCTGTGATTTTAAAATACTCGTACAACGTCACTCGCATAGTGCATATTTAGCCCTAGATTGCTACATCGATAGTTTCCACTCAAGCTCATTTTATTGAAGATGAAGGAAGTCAACGACTCTACCGGTGTTCGTCAGTGATTTTAAAAGGCTCGTACACCTTCACTCGCACACAATCTCACTTTATTGAAGCTGCAAGAAGTCATCGACTCTAGTGGCGTTCGTCAGTGTTTTTAAAAGGCTCGCGCATCTTCACTCGCACACGGTTTCATTTTATTGAAGCTGCAAGAAGTCAACGATTCTATCGGTGCTCATCAGTGATTTTATAAGGCTCGTACATATTCACACGCATAGTACAAATTTAAGCCTTTGAATGCTAAATAGATAGTTATACATCAAGCGCATTTTATTGAAGCTGCAAGAATTCAACGACTCTACCGGTGTTCATCAGTGATTTTTAAAGTCTCATACATCTTCACTCACACAAGCTCAATTCATTGAATCTGCAAGACGTCAACGACTCTACCGATGTTCGTCAGTGATTTTGAAAGGCTAGTACATCTTCATTCGCATAGTGCAAATTTAGGCCCTTGATTGCTTCATGGATAGTTACCACACTAGCTCATTTTATTGTAGCTGCAAGAAGTCAACGACTCTACCTGTGCTCGTCTGTGATTTAAAAAGGCTCGTACAACGTCACTTGAATAGTGCAAATTTAGGCCCTAGATTGCTACATCGATAGTTTCCACGCAAGCTCATTTTATTGAAGCTGTGTGAAGTGAACGACTCTACCCGTGTTCGTCAGTGATTTTAAAAGGCTCGTACATCTTCATTCGCAAACAAGCTCATTTTATTGAAGCTGCAAGTAGTCAACGACACTACCGGTGTTCGTCAGTGTTTTCAAAAGGCTCGTACATCTTTACTCGCATAGTGCAAATTTAGGCCCTTTATTGCTACATCGATAGTTACCCCTCAAGCTCATTTTATTGAAGCTGCAAGAAGTCGACGACTCTATCGGTGCTCGTCTGTTATTTTTAAAGGCTCGTACATCTTCACTCGCATAGTGCAAGTTTAGGCCCTAGATTGCTACATCGATAATTACCAAGAAAGCTCATTTAATTGAATTTGCAAGAAGTCAACGACTCTACCGGTGTTCGTCAGCGATTTAAAAGGCTCATACATCTTCACTCGCATAGAGCAAATTTAGGCCCTAGATTTATACATCGATATTTTTCACACAAACTCATTTTATTTAAGCTGCAAGAAGGCAACGACTCTACCTGTGCTCGTCTGTGATTTAAAAAGGCTCGTACAACGTCACTTGCATAGTGCAAATTTAGGCCCTAGATTGCTACATCGATAGTTTCCACGCAAGCTCATTTTATTGAAGCTGCAAGTAGTCAACGACACTACCGGTGTTCGTCAGTGTTTTTAAAAGGCTCGTACATCTTTACTCGCTTAGTGCAAATTTAGGCCCTTTATTGCTACATCGATAGTTACCCCTCAAGCTCATTTTATTGAAGCTGCAAGAAGTCGACGACTCTATCGGTGCTCGTCTGTTATTTTTAAAGGCTCGTACATCTTCACTCGCATAGTGCAAGTTTAGGCCCTAGATTGCTACATCGATAATTACCAAGAAAGCTCATTTAATTGAATTTGCAAGAAGTCAACGACTCTACCGGTGTTCGTCAGCGATTTAAAAGGCTCCACCTAAAGGAAAGGCTAGCCAAGAAATATTAGTTAGTATATAATTAAAAATTGCGTAGTTTGCAGCAGAGTGCCTCGGTGGTTGGTGCAACATATTCCGAGGCAGAGGTGTCCACGTTTGAGCCCGGTCCGCGGCAAATTCTGGAGAGTACGAGATGAGTTCTCAATACGGTCGAATCCTGTCTACTTGATGACTTGTCTTTTCTACACTATACAGTGCTTACTTTACTCTGACAAATGTATGTACATAACGAAACATGGTGTTTATATCAAAATCTCAACCTTGATTAAAGCAATTGATATTACAGCCCACGCAACCACTGTTTGTTTAAATATTTAATTATTCAATCCAAACAATGATGTCGCGACAGGAACTTCCTTTATGACCAACAACAACGTTCTGGTCACATCACCCTTATCAAGTGTGATCGATGACATAGATAATCAAATTTACCGTGGGAAAACTTTGTGATCTTGATAGATGCATGCAATGTTTAAACTATACCGGCATGAAATATGCTATTCACTTCTGACACACTTTTTCTTAATAGATAAATGAATGGTATTTTTAGCGATCAAAGTACATGTACTGAAACAATTCGGAAACTTTACATTGAGGTTTGATATTCGTTAACCAGTTTTACGTTAATCTTTTACGATGAACGTAACATTTTAAGCGCGTCAGAGCCTATGATTGGCAGTAAGGTATTGAAGTTGTTTAACTAGTTCAATATGGTAGAATTGATGTTAACCTCAAGCTCAAAAACGACATTAAAATGCGAAAATATACGCAAATTTCTTTCAATAAATGAAATAAAACTTATTTAACAATGGTTTAGTTTGTAAGTTAAAAGTCAAGATATATTTAATACGTTTAAATAAAAGATTACGCAATGTGTGGCTCATTAACTTTTAAAGTTTGCTGACATTTATGTCTAAAATACGACAGCTGTAATCATGATTCCTTTTCGTTTTAATACGGAAGTATGATCGACATTTGTTGCAATCTATGCTATTGAAGCTAAACATTTGTATGCTATTTTTAAGGCCAAAATTCGTACATTGTCAAAATTTGTGCATTTACTAGCAAAAAACCGCCAAAAATAAAAAAGAGCAGAAATTCTTACTGGAAAGATTTTTAAAATTTAATTTAAATTTTACGCCAAAACTCTGTTTTGTTCTCCGCATTGTACTTCCAGGATACAGAGAATTCTTGTTCCTTATGGTAGTTAAAAGTTATTAATCTGAATCACGGCATCACGTTAATGAGCCGTTTATTATCCATTTCCTCATTCATAGTATATTGATTTTAAAAAGCATTAGGCGCACACTCAAACTCTGAGGTGATATAGCTTAAATCGTTTGGTCAAATTAAATACAAACATTCACAATAGGTAGATGTTTGCTCGCTATCTCTTATTTGGCAATCTTTTAGTTGGTTCTGTAATAGAAGTAGTTTATTTAAACTAGGTTAATTTATTTGGTTTCCTTTTATCGGCCAAATAAAAATTTATAATAGATTTTGTTTTATGAAAATCGAATCAAAGCAAGCAATCGCTCGTTGCTTTATATGTGTTGAGCCAAAATCATTGTTAACTGAGTTAAGGACGTTAACTTTTTCTCAATGACAAGAACGACTAGTCAGTGTGCAATCAAAGAAATATCTTTATTTTACTGAATTAATTTCTTTATGCTTGATAAAAATTGGACACTTGTTATGTCACTCTATTTACTTGGGGCGGAAATAAGTATTATTTATGTTAAAATCTTGAAAAAAATAAAAGCGAATACAAACGTGTTTCTTATCAACAGCATTACGTAGCAAAAAATATTATTTGTACTGAATATATTATTTTTGTTACATTGTTCATTTTGCTAATTATATCATATGTATACTTTGTGTCCATTTTGAACAATATGTCCATTAACAGTGAATAGGGTGACTAGGTTGTGCGCAAGCAAGGAACGTTCTTTATTTTGCTAAACAAATTTCTCCATGCTCGATAATAATTTGCCACTTGTTATGTCACTTTATTCATTAGGAAGGCGGAAATAATTATTATGTGTGTAAAAATCTTGAAATAAAATATATACTGCAAGTTATAAGATTAATACAATTCAGTATTTTGCTTTCTACAGATTTTAACATGTTTGGCAACCAATTATTCATCAGATTTTATAGCGCGGCTGCAAATTCCAAGATGGATCCTATCCAAATAATTTAAATTTGTGGTTAGACACCATACGGTAAAAAGTTTCTCCTAAATAACGTCCGTCTTTTGTTTATTACAACTAAATATTCGTTCCATTTGACCTTCACCATAAGCTGTGCACTGAATGGTCATATCCAGATAATTGTCTTCTTCTTGAACTTTGATATAAAGTATATAATTACTCAGAGCATCATGATGATATATATAGTTAAATTCCACCCTTCAGCTAACTTTTATCGCTTTGGCTTTAATTCAATCTATCTTGAAAGCAATTGTTATTAGATCCATAAAGAAGCCTTTCATATGTAATGTATTACTTTATTAGTCAATACTTTTTGGATCTATCCATAAAATATTTTTTATTCATCCATAAAAATTTTAGACATATTGAATAATATGAAATCTATGTTAGGATTTTGTTAAAATCAGAAATTTATTATCTTTTGTTGACATGGATGGCCATATTCTAATAATCTATATAAAAGTTAAGAAGCAAATAATTATACGAAATAAATTTTGAGAAATTAATTACCTTCATAATAGCTTCAAAGGAAATAGAGTCAAACTATTACGATAAATCAATGTTGAGGGTTAGAGTACCCGTGATTTCTCATTCAGCGCCATGACATAATTCAACATGAATAAAATATTTTTGATGGTAATATCCACTTCTAAATTTATTCTGACTGTATCAAATTCCGGTAATGCAATAGTGTCCAGATGATATACAGCAATTGCATGACAAAAGCAATTGTACAGACTAAACAACAATCTCTGCATTTTTCTCGTGGGACGGTAAAATCTTGAATTTTCATCATTTTCAGGTGATGTAATTTTTGGCCTCAATTGATGGGTTCCACTTGTCCCTTCTTTTTTAAGCCTTCCATTAGATGGTTGTCTGAAAATGACGTAGGAACAAGATTTTACAAATAAAGTAAACACCAATTCCATTTTATAAAAACAGTCGTCGAACAAAATAGCAAAACTACCGTAAGTCATGCGTACTGGCGCGATTCAACCTTCAATGATAACCACTGGAGTACCAGGACAAACGGACTAGACAGGATCAAACCGTAATGCATATACATGGAAAGCAAAATTACAAATGCGGCTCGCACCTCTAGTAGTCTTGTATAAAATGTACTTAACTGTAAATGTCGGCTGCACGATGTCTATGTAGGCAAGAAAAAACTTTTGGCGGCTTTCACCACATATATATCTGTAATACAATTAAACAATCATTACTTGCGTGGATATTGTTAACAGTTATTTAAAACAAGTTAGCGAGCTCAAAGTAAACACCAATCCAATTGTATATAACCAGCCGTCGAATAGCAAACCAAAACTACCACCAGTCACACGCACTAAATCGTTTCCAACTTCCATGATTATCATCAGAGTACGATGAGGATTGGTATTTACTTCACGCACTCAAAATTGATCTAAATAATATATATCACAACCATTGCAATCAATGATTGTTTAATTGTATTCATGATATATATATATATATATATATATATATATATATATATATATATATGGCGAAAGCCAAAGTTTAATGTTTGTGACGGCATAGAAATTCTGCAGCCGAAATTTCCTGTTAAGAACAATTTTTGCGAGACTACCGGAGGTGAGCGCCGCTTATATTATTTAATTTTCCAAATATATGCATTTCGGTTTTATCCTCGCTAGTCAGTTTGCCGTCGTACTCTAATAATGGTCATGAAAGGTCGAAGCACGTCGGTAGGTGTGTCTGACGGTAGCTTTGCTATGCTATTCAACGTCTAGTTAAATACAATGGAATTGGTGTTACTTCAAGTTCGAAAAGTTGTTTTAAATAATTGTTACCACCACCCACGAAATCAATGATTGGTTAATTGTCGTATAGATATATATGTGGCCAAATCTGTCAAAAAGGTAATGTTCGTGACTGAATAGAAATTGTGCGGCTGACATTTCAAGTTATGTAAAATTTATGCCGCATATATAAAATAGCTTTCCATATATATGCATCGCGGTTTCATCCGCGCTGCTCAGTTTGCCGTCGTAATCTGAAAGTGATCATGGATGTTGGAAATGCGTCAGTACGTCTGACTGGCGGAAGTTTTTTTATTTTGTTCGACGCCTGGTTAAATACAATGGGATTTTTGTTTCCTTCAAGCTCGCAAACTTGATTAAAATAATTTTTATCACCACGCGCGTAATTAATGGTTGTTTGTCCTTTTTATTTGTTTCGCGCTTAATGAAGACTCGTCAATAAGGGGTCGGTATTACGCCCATTACCCACTATATATTTTGGTGAGGAATTTGACGTTAGCTTCACCTATGTATGTTTACCCATTCATAAAAGATATTGTACCCTCCTTGTTTCCCACATTCCCCACACAGTTATATCGTGTGGAAAGTGTGTTAAACCGGCGCCCGCTGATGGATCGCCAGTAAGCACGGAACGAATGTTCACAAGATTATACTTTCCGTTCTTGCTGCCTTTGGTGTATTTTTCTGGTCATACTTGAACTAATGTGTTACTTGGTGCGCAACACCTAATACACAATTGCAAATATAGTATTTCTCAGACACAAACAGTAATGAATCTATGCATTTGTTGGTTTGCTATAACGAAACAACATAAAGAGTTTCTGTGGTTTGAATTCATATTTGATAACTGCTATTACGTTTCTACCTTTCATTCCCTTTTTTTTCTCCATCTTCATTGTGTAGACCATTGTTATTTTAAAGCTTTTATTCATTCCTTTGAGTGACTTCACTATTTAAATTCCAATTACAGATTGCATGCCATGTTCTTAACGTAGTTTCACTAATGCGCCATAATTAAAGGCATCGTCAATTAATTATCTTTTCAGGTATAATCGAATAATCTATCGCAAAACAAAATCGTGTCTTAATCACATCAATGTTGATGCAATACATAGCTTCATCAGGCGATGACACAAATATAACCCACTAGGGTTGATTTTCTTTTCTTCTTCTTTATCGAAGATTGAGCTTTAATTCCCTACGGATCGTTGTTGTTACACTGACATTTACGAAATCACCAATATCAAACAACAGGTTGGTTCTGCGTCTCTTCAATTCAATTAAAGAAGCGAGTTATAGTCTTGCCGTTTAAACAATACCAGCCGTCGAGTTTGTGCTGCAACTCATTCTAGCAAAGCGTCATTTATAAAAACAAAACGTAATTTTGTCTGTAGTGAAATTATTGCCTGATAAAGTAGTTGTTTCCTCACGGTATCCTGGTTTGCCCCCCCCTCCCCATTGCTTTAGTCAGTGCCTGTTCACGAACGCTAGTGGCTTCATTGTCCTATAGTCGGCTTCTATACTGCATGCAAATACTCATATAAAAAATTTGGCCAAATTGACTGCTTCAATCCTAATGAAACAAATGGATCAGGTAATGGATTTAAAACATGTGTACAAAATAAACACAAGCCAACTACAAGCCGAGCGGGTTATTAGTTCCCATATAAACTAATTACACAGAAGAACGATACTCAGCCGCCCACAGTCAATTCGGCAATAACGCGTCTGTGCCACACGGCCCTTTGTAATTCTTCTCCATATGCCACAAAAACATGGCCTGATTCATTAGGTTCAATAGTGTCGACCACAATTAATATTTGCTTCACTGCATGATGACTCCTACTACCTTGGCCTTCACTGCATTAACCGAATTCGCCTTGATTACATTCCCAAGCGTAACGCGGAGCTCCCATTGTAGCGGCCAACGCCTGTGGAACATACACTTAAAAATTAGAGACACGTTGCACAATTAAGCGCTTTAGGAATGCGATCGTAAATTCAACAATGAACAAAGAATTCCAGAAAAGAAGATCATTCTAAGATTAAATTAATTTTAACCAAATATTTTCATCAATAAATCTTCAAATGAAGTTCAATTTGCCTATCAATAAATTTGGTATCTTCCGAACAATCAAATACCTGTTTTTATTAACGCATTTACTGCTGTTAACTGAATTATTAAAATGTTTACATGCAAGTTCAATGCAAAGAAATAAACTTCGAAATGGAAGACTTGCAAATAATATGCTAGTAAAACTAATTCTATGAGTATTTCAGTCAAAATTTCATTTAGCCACTATGGATCTTTAACTTGAATTGAGATATAAATCGTGTACTGAAACCTAAATTTATTAGAAAGCTGGTATTTACAACATAATTAAAAAGGGCATTATTACTCTAAATGCAATAGCTGCTCATTGCGCAATTTAGGAAGGAATATACAGTTACTTAACAAGCAAATCCATTAACGTTTAGGCAAAACACGGCTAGTTTGGAGGAGGCGTTTCAGCATTAGTGAAACTCCTTGCTCATAGAAACGCACTGAAATCAAACAGGTTTTCCCCAAAATAAAAAAACAAAAAAATATTATGCAAAGCGGAGGCAGTTGTACTGAACATCCTTAATACTTCACTTACTAAATAATTGTTATCGCCACCCGAGCAAACAATGTTCGTTCAATTAAATAAATGTTCAATTCAATACCACATCTCCAGGTATTGTGCTGTCTGTTCTATAATGACAGATTTTGGGTGGCAAGTTTTTAGTTTATGTCTATAGAGATGACATATAGGCTAACCATAAATATATCATTATATAATTGAAAATTTTGTGTAGTTTGCGGTAGTGTGGCTCAGTGGTTGAAACAAAGGATTCCGAAGCAGGTGTGCCTAGGCTCGAGCCCTATCGGCGAAAAATTCTGGCCACTACATATAGAGTTCCCAATAAGGATGAAACCGGTCTATTGGGAGAATTGACTTTACTTCATTATGCAATTCATTGTTTTTACTGACAAATGTATGAACATAAAAAGTCAGGTGTTTATATCACAGTTAAATACTGTTTGTTGCGAAGAACTAATATATATGCAAGTATGTATTAGGTTTTGCGAACCTAGTAACAAATTAGTTCAGTTTCGACTAGAAGGATAAACCAAAGGCAGCATCAACGGAAAGTATAATCTCATGCACATTCGTTTCGTGCTTACTGGCGACTCATCAGCATATATATATATATATATATATATATATATATATATATATATATATATATATATATATATATTATAATTAGTAAAACACTAATAACAAAGTGGATAAAGGCCATTTATTTCGTGAATACTTATCATCTCTTATACAATCATACATATTTATACATTTTGGGTTTTCAATTAAAAAAAATTTCTATTTCAAAAAAAAAATATTTATCTACGAAGCCCTTTACATAAAACAACAAGCACCTGACCTTAATATTCAAAAGTTTCATCAACATGATATTCTTATCGACTGGCCAAGAGTAACAAAATTCAACAACAATCTACTAGTATCCAGCCAAGAACAAACAGGCCCTCGACTAGAATCAACAAACTTACAATCGGATTGGCACCAAACTGAAGTAGAAATAACAGAGGCGCATACGATGACAGAAGTCTCCAAACAATGTGAGCGTTTAACACTGCAATCAACACTGGCGTTGTTACCACGTGAAAACTTTGCGCAACGAGGTGAAACGATCAACTATACTGGGAAAATAGCACTTGTATATGTAACAGTGAACAATGCGCACAAATGGTTAATTCTCAAGCTATCAAAACAATAATGACAAGATCTCAGACATCACTTCGCAATACTGCGAGAATGACCTTTACATGCAAACACGCATACACACAAACACAAACGCATACACACTCACCAACTAGTCAAAACAAGAAACAGCAGTAAAAATGAGTCAGATTTGTTACCACTAGCATAATCAATTGAAAACCCAAAAATGTATAAATATGTATGATTATATAAGAGATGATTAGTATTCACGAAATAAATGGCCTTTATCCACTTTGTTATTTGTGTTTTCCTAATTATAAGAATAACGTTTAATTAAAAAGGAATGGACATCATAAATATATATATATATATATATATATATATATATATTTAGTGGTTAAAGGGCGTAATACCGGCTCCTACTGATGAGTCGCCAATAAGCACGAAACGAATGTGCATGAGGTGTTTATATCGATTTAGCATCCTTGATTTAAATAATTGTTATCACCGCCCGCGCAACCAATGTTCATTTAATTATATAAATGTTCAATTCAATACCACTTCCCCATGAAACGTGGTTTGTGCTCTATAAAGACAGTATGGGTGTGGTTAGTTGGAAATTGAGTCCAATTAGATACTATATAGGCTAATGTTGAAGAAAATGCTAACCAAAATACATTCGTTTGTATATATTTAAAAATTGTGTTTAGAGTATGATAGGGTGGTTCCGTAGTTGGATCAGATTATTTCGAGCAGGCGTGTCTAGTTTTGAGCCCTGACCGTGTTAAATTCTGGACATTACTTGAAGAGTTCCCAAAACATACGAAACCGGTCTACTGGATAACTAGCCAATTATACATTGCACGACGCTTAGTTTATACTTCTCTAGTTAGCCGCATGTCCAGGAAGGAAACATAGTAGTCTTTCTCGACAAAGAAAAAGAATTTGATGCCTGGATCCGGTTCATTGGCATGCTTAATTAATTCGGCCGGAGCTGCCATTTATGGAATGAACAGTAATAAATCAACATTAAAAGTACGCACTGGTCAATTATTTTCATGCTCATTTAATGAAGATGATGCATGTGTACATCTGCATGTTTTTTGTACATATTTATATGATGATTTTGAGGTCATTATTGCCTATGGAATACAGTTTAGAGAATTTTTTCTACCAAATCACACGAGATAGTCATTTTTCTTTCAATGGAATGTTTGTAAATAAGGGTGCAAAATTAAGTGGGATCATTTTGTTTTATTGAGTATTTTTCCTCATAAGAACATCTGCTAGAACAAAAGAGTCCTTTATGCATTTTGTATGAGGTATTTCGTAATTTGATTATAGAATTTTTTTCCCATTGCGGTGCGTTTACCTTCGTCATAAAACGTAGCATCAAAAGAGCTCCTGAGGTTTTCTTCCTTTATGAGCTTTTAGTTTCCTGTATAGTCATTTTGGTTTGTTTCGACGGATTTTTCTTCTCAGTTTCACCTAAGATGTCTTATCTTTCAGTTGGACTCAGTCATTGAAGGGAAAACATGTTGCGCTACCTTTTCTATGATAATTGTTATTCTTTATCCACAGATTGTTGAATCGAATTTCTTCTATTTGCATACATGAAAATTATAAACAAAGCACTTCCAGTGCGCTGTCCATCCCGGCCTTTTAGTTCTTGTCTGTTGAATGATTATGGGGTGATACCTTTTGCTAAGTTGTGGTAAACATCTCAATCCCTACCTAGAGGTTAGTAATATCGCAATCGATTAAATTCACCTAAATTAAGCTGAATTTTACTTCTCAATAGAGAACATCTTTCTGTTGCTTTGACAGAATAGCTGCGAAATAACTGAAAATAGATGAATCAAAATTAGTAGAAATTTCGATTGCAATGAGCATGATGGAATGCGACTTCAAAGCCAACTCACTATATATAATATATACTGAGCCTGTAAATGTTTCCAACACTGTGGGTTCCTAGTCATTAAATTTTAGCATATCTTGAAATCCACTGTTTTGGTATCATGTACCGACTCGGCAAGTACAGTGATGATATCACGTTCCAAATAGTGCTGATAACCTTCATAGGCTCGGTATATATTTAACTAGTGAGTTGCCTTTGAAGTCGTATTGTCGAAGAATTTATATGAAGCCAACTCTACTACTCCTGGCATACACTTTCGTATAGGATATTGCATAATCCTATTGTTCCACAATCCTTGACCAAATATATAAAGAGTATATGATGTAATATCGGCTCCTACTGATGAGTCGCCAGCAAGCACTAAACTATCGTGAACATAGGAATAAACCTTTCGTTCATCCTGAATTTGATTTATTCTTCCGGTTGTATTCGAACATATTTGTTACTAGGTGTCGAACGCATTATACACAGTTGCATGTTGATGACAGTGTGATTGAACTATTCCCATAGAATCTTGCAGATTTGATTGGCTGTCCTCTATGGAATAAAGCATTAGGTGCCATATAAGTTTACTGTCTATTTCCGATTATTTCTTCTACACTACTAAATGCCTCTTTTTGGCATCATATTTAACTTCATGTAAGATTTGACGAATTTAATACATGCAAAAATTTTCATTAAAATTGACTGAAATATAAGTGTTTGGTTTCTTGTTGGAAAAGACTTGCCCCGCTAATAAATGTCCCTAATAATGTCAATGGCTTTTGAGTATTATAGAGAATATATATTTATAGAAAAAAGGGAACACATTTAGCAATCAAGTTCACTTTTTTAAATAATACACGGTAAATTGTGAGATTATTTGAAAATCCGTCAGGTATATACATTTTGGGTTCCCTTGGGATTAAACAAATGGAAACCAGTCCGATTTTCAGATTTACTTGTATTTTTCTGGAGTTGGTACATTAATGTTGATGGCTAACTACGTGCTGATTTGTGAGTGCGTATGTGTATGTATTTGTGTGTGTGTGTGTTTGTGTGCGTGTAGGGATCATTATAATTATATTGCCGAGTGATGTTTGGATCTGATTTTTCTTGTACTTATGGATTGTATTTTTATCAGTTTTTGCTTCGTTGGCTATTGTATGTATACATGTTGTGTTTTCCATCTGTTATCTTCTATATATCATTGTTTTTAAGTATAATTTTTCCTCTGGTAACAGCCCATGTGTGCAGATTGCAGTAGTGATCATCAATATTTTTTTGCAATTTCTGTCACTGTTAATTATCACGATGATTTCGTTTGAGTTGCAGAGTTTGCTACAGATCGATGCAGTTCAAATCGAATGAATGCTGATATCTGTTTGATTATTACGTCGCCGAAACTTTGGAGTGTGTTATCCGAATTTATGTTGTCTAATATAATAGACATCGTTTGTTTATAAAGTTTTTTCCGACGCTGATTTGCGTAAAAATAACATATTTAATTAAATTCGCTGTCTACTTCGTTTTAAATATATGCGCTCAAATAGATTTGTTTCCTGTCAATTCCAGAAATTTTTATATCAATTCTTTTCCTTGTACATTTGATGGAATTTCACGATCAGTTAATTTTTCATATATCTAGTATATATGGTTTCGTATGTGCATGTAGATAACGGAGGATTTGTAGAGAATTCTTAATCGATCCTTCCATCCTACCTCTTAGTTATTTCTATGTAGACGGTGCTGTTAAACTTTTACCCTTGAAAAATTTGCCTCAATCATTTGATTTAAACGCCTTACATATACTAAGACAGACAACATTTTCATTTTTGTCAAAAGTCTTCATTGAAAATGTTCTACAAAATCTGTATACCATTGTAAACGCCCCTGGCTTCAAGTAAATGCCGTACGACGTTACAAACTCGGTTAAGGTGCTCTGAATAGAGATTAGTTACTGATATGGGGGCCCTTAAGAGGGCCTGGTAATGCGTTCTCTTGAAGTCTTCAGAGTTTGAAGATGTCCTAGAGCCTTGGGTGGACTCTGGTTGAGTTGTCGCTCCCGTGGTTGAGCTGTAATCGCGTTGTGGATGGCGTCCTGCAGGTTCTGCACTTAATTGGCTCGTCTCTCCGGTATACCGCAACAAGATGAGTCACGGATGTAGTTAGTTGTTGGTGAAACTATTAAATCACCAGCGTAGGTATTGACAGCCGACAGAACGCACACGCGTGAAGCAGGTAGAATGCTATTTCCACAACTGACTTGCATGGTAAATTACCGTGCTTAAATAGCATGCAATATGTCTACTTGCACACTATTGGTTAAGCGTGGTTAAACGGCAATTTAGCTTTTTTCTCATTGGTGCAACGTAAATAAATTTGAATTTAATTTACGCAATAAGTCGGCGATTGATTTGTGTTGTTACAACACTTTCCTCTCTGAAAAAAAAGGAAAAAAATTCCTCTCTGCGAGGCTAGATAAGAAATGCATGACAGAGTTCGAACCAAGTTAAGCAAAAATATGATGAACCATAAGTGCTGGGCTTAAATATGCTTGTTGGTTGCTTCATCAATGATATGATGCCAGGTAACCACTAGGAATTTCTACACAAATTGTTAGCTCTAGTGGTCGGTCATAGCACGTGAGGCAAAATAGAGCAGTGTAAGTTTTTTGGAGCCGCAGCGTGAAGATTTCGAGGTAAATCGCCTCTGAATTTGCCAGGTTTAAGTTAAAAACCTAAGCAGGTTGGATCGTTGTCAATGTGTTTGTATACGACCAAAGGAGCTAGAGTGCTCGACGTTGTGGTTATGACATTTGTAGAGTGGTCTTTGTGCAATTGATAAAGTTGAGATATGCATTGAAAGTGGCCTGTACCATGATATGAAGCTGATCACTACTTAGTGTTGCTACACGAAAGCGTTAGCTCTAAGTAGCTGGTCATACCAAAATAGGCAGTGTGATGTCATGTGTGAGAAATACATTATAATGTAAAAATATATACATTAAAATCAAAGGTAACTGCATAAAAATATGTACACGAACATTGCCTCAGAGATGGCATAATACCAAAGAACTGTTCAAAAATGCTACACAATTGTTAGCTAAGAACAGCTGGTTATGCCACGTGAGACAAATACGAAAAATAACGTAAGGTTAAAAAAATTTTGATAGATAATGTTAATGTTTTAAAAAAATCAATTACGCGTTATACAAAGCAGGATATTGAGATTGTGGGCAGACGGAGCCTGAGACGTGTGTAGAAGGTTGAACGCTCTCAGGATCAGGTGGTTCGATAAACGGTTTCAACCTGTCTATGCTTACTGATGTCGGTGTAGCGCCTTGCATAATGATGAAGTATTTTGGCTGTCTGAGTAAAATCGGGTAAGGACCGCGATACTTGGGTTGTAGTGGTGCAACAGCATTATTGTTGCGAACGAGTACTCTCTTGCAGCTGTGGAGCTGTGGGTGAACGAAGACTGGACGAGGCGTGTGTCTCGGCTGCTGTTCGGACATGTTACCGAAATGAAGTCGAAGGCGGGTAGCTTCGTTTTGTGGGTCATCTTGTGCCGGTAGTAGACGTGGGAGCTGACTAGGCAGGCGTAAATCCATGCCATACAAGAGTTGTGACGCAGACGTTTTAATGGATTCACGAGTACGGGAACGCATGGCCAGCAGAACTAAAGGTAGTGCATCGACCCAGTTCCCATTAATGGACAAGGATGCCAAAGCAGCTTTGAGTTCCCTATGCATTCTCTCTACCATGCCATTAGCTTGGGGATGGTAGGCAGTCGTCTGGCGTAAGATGCATCCCATGTACCACAAGGTGGTTTTGAAACGATCAGATGAGAAGCAAGTGCCTCTGTCCGTGATGACCTCATTGGGAACACCATAATTGGATATCCATGCAGAGATAAAACCGTTAGTTACTTCGTCTGCAGAAATGGTGCCAAGAGGTAATGCCGCAGGCCACCGTGTAAATCTATCGATCATAGTTAGAAGGTAGCTGAAACCTTGAACCTTTGTCAGATGAACTATGTCGATGTGGACGATGGCTAGGCGAGAAGTAGACCGAAAATGTTGCAACTTAGAACGAGTGTGTCGTGTGATCTTGTTTTTCTGACAAATTGCACACTCTGAGACGCATCGTTTAACATTCTGCCTAAGTCTGTGACCCCAGAAACGATCTGTAAGAAGTCGGACAGTCGCTTGGCTTCCTGGGTGAGAAATTGAGTGAATTGAATCGAAAACTTTTCTCTGAAGGCTGGTCGGCAGAACTGGCTTGTTGGGCTGCGTACCCGTGAAGTAAACAATTGGTAAGCCTTCCCACAGACGGCATATGAACTTGGTTGGGTGACGGGCTATTGATCTTTGAATATGAATGTCACCGCGTTGTTCAGTTCGCAGGAGAGTTGGCGTTAGTGCAGATTCATCGAGTGCCACGGAGTTGACAGTGAATGGTGATGGCGAAGGTGGTTGGTAGAGAGACGTCTGGCCTGGACAGGGCATCTGCAATGAAGTTCTGCTTGCCCTTGACGTGAAAAAACGTCAAATTGCCATTCGCTTAGATGAGAAAGCTGTCTTTCCACTCTGGCAGGGTACTTATGATGATGGAAGTTGCGTTTCGAAGTGCGCTAACTAGTGGTGCATGATCTGTGAAAACAACAAATCTGCTACCGCCAATGATGCTGATAAAATGGCGCACTGCGTCGTGGATGGCGAGAAGTTCTCGGCCGAAAGTGTCGTACCTCGTTTTTACTGGTTGGAGAGTACGCGAGTAGAATGATAGGCTTCCGAACTCGTCGATCTCTTGTTCCAAAGTGGCTCCAATAGCGAATTCAGAAGCATTCGTCGAGTAGAAATGGCTTTCGAATCTGGATGCGTTAGCATTGCGGTATTTGCTAACGAGTTGATGGCAAGTCGAAGTAATTCCTCTTCTTCGGATGACCGCTAATGATGGAATTTTGCTAAGTCCTTTCGGCTCTGGCAGGTGCTCGGCAATAAAGGATGTTGTTTTGAAAGGCCTGAAGGAACTTGCGATATTAGTTTAGTACTCCCAGATTTTCAAAATCGCCTTCCAAAGTCCTCGGTGACTTGATATTCTTGATTGAATTCGTCTTTGACGGCAACGGTTGAATACCTTAGGCCGTGATACGATGCCCTAAGAAGTCGACGGATGAAGTTGCAATCTGCGTCTATCACAGTTGATCTTGAGTCCGTGGTAGGATAAGCGTGAGAGGACATTTCGTAGATGTTTCGCATGAGATTCTACATCTGGACTGAATACCATAAATGTCATCTAGGTATGACATACAATAAGCAGAGTCGTCGCGAAGTATGTTGTCTATGAATCTTTGAAATGTCTGTGTAGCACACTTAAGTCCAAAAGGCATGTAAAGGTATTCGAAAAGGCCAAATGGAGTGATGACAGCAGTTTTCTCGATATCCTCTGGTGCTACCGGGATGTGATGGTAGGCTTGTCTAAGGTCAATTACTGAGAAGAAATTGCTGCCGTTGAGTTTTTCAAGTAATGTGTTGATATTTGGAATAGGATATGCATCAGATTTTGTCACTGAATTTAGCTTACGGTAGTCTCCACAGGCTCTGTACGATCCGTTTAATTTAGAGACCAAGTGCAGTGGTGACGCCCATGAACTTTTCGATGGTCTGATGATTTCCTCTTCCAAAAGCCTTGAGAATTCTTCTTGGGCAGCTTTCAGCTTAGCAGGAGCCAGTGGTCGCTTCTTGAGTGCAATAGGTTGTCCTTCTGTGACGATATGATGCATCGTGTTGGAGACTCGTAGCTCTGACTTGTTAAGATCGAAAAGCGATTTGTATTTTCGAAGAGCTGCTGATATCTCTGCTGAATGATGCACTGGGGTTGGCTGAATGACCTGTAACTCCAAACGCTCGGAGGCAAGTGTCCAAAAATTTTGTTCCATTCCTGTGGAGGGGTCGATGATCTTTTGATTGGCAAGATCAACAATGAGCCGGAATTTTAGAAGGAAATCAAGGCCTATTATATTATGTGAGACCTTGGCAATGATGAAGTTGTGGGAAAATTCACGTCGTAGACCTATGTTGAGTGTGCGGTATTGGCAGCCATAAGTTGGTATGGGCTCGCCTGTAGCTGTTGCGAGAAGAACGCCTAGCGACATCTCGGCCATTGAATCACCTTTGAGAACTGAGACTGCCGCACCTGTGTCTACGATGAACTCTTCGCCAGTTTTTAAATCAAGAAGGTGCAGAAGTTCGTTGGGCTGTTTGGCCGGGTCATGCAAACAAGTAGGCTGGTGATTGCGACCGGCATTGTCTGTTTGGTTCTCTATGTGAAAAATTCGGCGTGAACGAAAAGAGTCGACAGGGTTGTCGGATTGTAGTTGGCTTCTTCCCTGTAGCGCCGTTGATGCCGTTGATGTGCAGAAAGTACTGTCTTCTACTTTCTCCGCCAGACGTTTCCCGATACTGATGCACCCTTGTGCCTGCGGTCTGTTGTCCTCTCCGTCAGCTCTGGAAATTAACACTCATTCGGAAATTCTTCGGAACGACAAAGACAAACTTGGCAAGCATAAAAAACGTCTGGTGGTTATAACACCAGTTCTTTGGAGCATATTTATTAAAGGATTGCGGAGATCTCGATCGCCGCCTACCATTATAATTTGACTTGGAAACGAATTTTGGTCGAGAATTCACTTGATTTATCTCGGATTTGGTAATGGACAATCCTTCTAGAACTTTGGCCATGTTCGCCACTGTTCTCTCTCAAGAGGAGATTCTATCATCTTGCGGGGGTGAAGAAAAGGATGATGGATTCACTTTGGGTTCCAAAACCCTATATTCTAACTCACATCTCTCAGATAAGTCATCTATAGAGAGAGAGTGTTGGGGAGCTGTCTGGCAAAGAGTTTTAATGTTTGGGGAAGATTGTTAATAAAAACAACCTTAGCCTCATGGTAAGAAATGTTGGTTTTATATCAACGTTTCCGTAATTCCCTCAGTATTTCGATGGGGCCAAGATTTGGCATATCTAACTGCGCATATTTGTTTATTATCTGCTCAGTTTCCGTGGGTCCAAGCAAGGATTCTACCTCGTTTTGTAGGCCCAAAATGGGATTAAGTAGCTTCCTAATGGCCCCAAGCTTAGGATAAATCCGTCGCTGCAATTCAGAAGGTAGTTTAGCAAAAACCTTCGACAGTTTTTGATGACTGTCATAATCAGGAAACGGGGAGAAAGCGGAGTCTACGCGCATAAAGAATAGCTCACTATCTCCATCCCAAACAGGAACATCAATATCTAAAATTGGACCTGACATTTTAACAATCTTACGGGATCTTAAAAGCATAAATTTATAAGCAATATGAAAATGTATAAATAAACTTTAACGAAACGCTTACCTACAAACAGCTTCCACAGTTGAATGAGCGCAGAACAAAAAAGTCACTGTTTCCAAAAATCCGAAATTGAGCTTGTCGAGTACGTACGGTGCCGTTTTGTACGTAGTAAAGGTAAACAGAGGCCCCGTTGGCCTTTGATGACAATGTATTATAATTATCCCTACAAATCCACGAATATATACCCAACAGATTTCCCTGAAAACCACGATCAGGGTAAAGAAAACACAAATGTCAATCTATTTATCCCAAATAGATGAAAAAGGAAGTCAATTTTATTTATACCAAAAAAATCAGAACAATAATCAATATCCTGGCGCGGTCGCCAATTTTGTAAACGCCCCGGCTTCAAGTAAATGCCGTACGACTTTACAAACTCGGTTAAGGTGCTCTGAATAGAGATTAGTTACTGATATGGGGGCCCTTAAGAGGGCCTGGTAATGCGTTCTCTTGAAGTCTTCAGAGTTTGAAGGTGTCCTAGAGCCTCGGGTGGTTTCTGGTTGAGTTTTCGCTCCCGTAGTTGAGCTGCAATCGCGTTGTGGATAGTGTCCTGCAGGTTCTGCACTTAATTGGCTCGTCTCTCCGGTATACCGCAACAAGATGAGTCACGGATGTAGTTAGTTGTTGGTGAAACTATCAAATCATCAGCGTAGTTATTGACAGCCGACAGAACGCACACGCGTGAAGCAGGTAGAATAAAAATTCCACAACTGACTTGCATGGTAAATTACCGTGCTTAAATAGCATGCAATATTTCTACTTGCACACTATTGGTTAAACGTGGTTAAACGGCAATTTCGCTTTTTTATCATTGGTGCAACGTAAATAAATTTGAATTTAATTTACGCAATATGTCGGCGATTGATTTGTGTCGTTACACCATCAAATGTGTAGCCAACATAATTTCTCAAGCATCACAGTTGTAATAACTCTACATAGACTTATAAACTGTAACCCGCATATAGCTTAATTAGGACAGAGACATTTAGTTAATAAATTTCTTATCAAAATTTGAGTTTGAGTGACAGTGGAATCATTGTATTCGTAGATCAAGTAGAAATATTGATAAGATAAACCACTGCAAATAGAGGTAAAATTCATGACAATTAATATGGAAAAATTCCCTGGTAATTTCAAATTTCCAAAGGATCCTGATGTATTTATCTTTCTATTGTTCACAGGCTATTTTTCTAAAATTTGATAAAGAAGTTATCTCGTTAATTGCAAAATTTTGCATCATTAAAATTGTCTAAGCGAATGGAGTATTAATGACACCCATGCGGCAACCGACAGATTCCACATCAACGTCAGACTATTCAACGAACGAGGCATGCAACTAGAGGTTATCAGAGCGCTAGAACAATAAAAATAAAGTTCAAAACCAAACAAATCATTACAAGGAATCATAAAGATGAACTAATAAAACAAAAACCAAACGTATCTGTAAACCTTGTCATGACCGACTAACGATCAGGCATTGTTTTACACAAAGACGATAATTATAGTTTGTCTATGAACCAGATTATAAATGATCGAAAATATTCCACACCAGAGAAAATTCAGAATAACGACTCAAGAGATGTTAAAGCAAAAACAAATTTGATTTTAAAAACATAGCGTTTTATCTTAAATAGAAGATTCTGGAAAAAGATATGGAGTCCCACAATACATTTAAATACGAAAGCCGACGGATCAATCCCCACAAAACTTTACGACAATCAAGATATTCATAAATCTACGACATCCTCAGGAGATCTACCGATGCGGTTCAATATATCAAGAGCCATCTAAAAGCAATATCAAAACGTGGATTCTCTACTAATTAAATTAACTACCACACAATGTCAAAATCAAAAACCACATCAAAGAAAATTTCAAACTTGCAGATGAACTGCCGTGGATAAAATTCCAAAAAAATCAAAATGGCTTCACTCGTATTTTTATCTTTATTTACAAATAATCCCCTGAAAAAATTACGAAGATCATTTTGAGCAACCTGATCAAAAACGAGTTGTTATTGTAACGACACAAATCAATGGCCGACATATTCGTAAATTAAATTAAATTTTATTTACGTTGCACCAATGAGAAAATAGCGAAACTTGCCGTTTAACCAATAGTATACAAGTGGGCATGGCATGCTTTTTAAGCACGGCAATCTACCATGCAAGTCAGTTGTTGCAATTGCATGCTGCCTTCCGTCACGCGTGTGCGTTCTGTCGGCTGTCAATACCCACGCTGGTGATTTGATAGTTTCACCAACAATAGGGTACATCCGTGACTCATCATGTTGCGATATAACCAGCGAGACGAGCCAATTCATTGCAGAACCTGAACGACGTTATCCACATCGTGATTACAGCTCAACCACGGGAGCGACAACTCAACCAGAGTCCACCCAAGGCTCTAGAACATCTTCACACTCTGAACACTTCAGGAGAACGCATTACCAGGCCCTCTTAAGGGCCCCCCTATCAGTAACAAATCTCTATTCAGAGCACCTTAACCGAGTTTGTAACGTCGTACCACATTAACTTGAAGCCGGGGCGTTTACAAAATTGGCGACCGTACCAGGATACTGATTATTGTTCTGATTTTTTTGGTATAAATGAAATTGAATTTTTCATTTATTTGGGATATAAAATCGATTAACATTTGCGTTTTCTCTACCGTGATCGTGGTCTTCTGGGAATTTTGTTGGGTATATATTCGTGGATTTGTGTTGAATTTTTTTGGGGGATATAATAAGTATGCATTGGCATCAAAGGCCAACGGGGCCTCTGTTCATCTTTCCTACGTACGAAACGGCACCGTACGTACTCGACAGGCTCAATTGCGGATTTTCGGAAGCAGTGACGTTTTGTTCTGCGCTCATTCAACTGTGGAAGCTGTTTGTGGGTAAGCGTTTCGTTAAAGTATATTTATATATTTTCATATTGCTTATAAATTTATGCTTTTAAGATCCCATAAGATTGTTAAAATGTCAGGTCCAATTTTAGATATTGATGTTCCTGTTTGGGATGGAGATAGTGAGCTATTCTTTATGCGCTTAGACTCCGCTTTCTCCCCGTTTCCTGATTATGACAGTCATCAAAAACTGTCGAAGGTTTTTGCTAAACTACCTTCTGAATTGCAGCGACGGACTTATCCTAAGCTTGAGGTCATTAGGAAGCTACCTAATCCTATTTTGGGCCTACAAAACGAGGTAGAATCCTTGCTTGGGCCCATAGAGACTGAGCAGATAATAAACAAATATGCGCAGTTAGACATGCCAAACCTTGGCCCCATCGAAATACTGAGGGAATTATGGAAACGTTGGTATAAAACCAACATTTCTGACCATGAGGCTAAGGTTGTTTTTATTAACAATCTTCCCCAAACATTAAAACTCTTTGCCAGGCAGCTCCCCAACACTATCTCTATAGATGACTTATCTGAGAGATGTGAGTTAGAATATAGGGTTTTGGAACCCAAAGTGAATCCATCATCCTTTTCTTCACCCTCGCAAGATGATAGAATCTCCTCTTTAGAGAGAACAGTGGCGAACATGGCCAAAGTTCTAGAAGGATTGTCCATTACCAAATCCGAGATAAATCAAGTGAATGCTCGACCAAAATTCGTTTCCAAGTCAAATTATAATGGTAGGCGGCGATCGAGATCTCCGCAATCCTTTAATAAATATGCTCCAAAGAACTGGTGTTATAACCACCAGAAGTTTTTTATGCTTGCCAAGTTTGTCTTTGTCGTTCCGAAGAATTTCCGAATGAGTGTTAATTTCCACAGCTGACGGAGAGGACAACAGACCGCAGGCACAAGGGTGCATCAGTATCGGGAAACGTCTGGCGCAGGAAGTAGAAGACCGCACTTTCTGCACATCAACGGCATCAACGGCGCTACAGGGAAGAAGCCAACTACAATCCGACATCCCTGTCGACTCTTTTCGTTCACGCCGAATTTTTCACATAGAGAACCAAACAGACAATGCCGGTCGCAATCACCAGCCTACTTGTTTGCATGACCCGGCCAAACAGCCCAACGAACCTCTGCACCTTCTTGATTTCAAAACTGGCGAAGAGTTCATCGTAGACACAGGTGCGGCAGTCTCAGTTCTCAAAGGTGATTCAATGGCCGAGATGTCGCTAGGCGTTCTTCTCGCAACAGCTACAGGCGAGCCCATACCAACTTATGGCTGCCAATACCGCACACTCAACATAGGTCTACGACGTGAATTTTCCCACAACTTCATCATTGCCAAGATCTCACATAATATAATAGGTCTTGATTTCCTTCTAAAATTTCGGCTCATTGTTGATCTTGCCAATCAAAAGATCATCGACCCCTCCACGGGAATGGAACAAAATTTTTGGACACTTGCCTCCGAGCGTTTGGAGTTACAGGTCATTCAGCCAACCCCAGTGCATCATTCAGCAGAGATATCAGCAGCTCTTCGAAAATACAAATCGCTTTTCGATCTTAACAAGTCAGAGCTACGAGTCTCCAACACGATGCATCATATCGTCACAGAAGGACAACCTATTGCACTCAAGAAGCGACCACTGGCTCCGGCTAAGCTGAAAGCTCCCCAAGAAGAATTCTCAAGGCTTTTGGAAGAGGCATTCATCAGACCATCGAAAAGTTCATGGGCATCACCACTGCACTTAGTCTCAAAATCAAACGGATCGTACAGAGCAGGTAGAGACTACCGTAAGCTAAATTCAGTTACAAAATCTGATGCGTATCCTATTCAAAATATCAACACTTTACTTGAAAAACTCAACGGCAGCAATTTCTTCTCAGTGATTGACGTCAGATAAGCGTACCATCACATACCGGTTGCACCAGAGGATATCGAGAAAACTGCAGTCATCACACCATTTGGCCTTTTTGAATATATTTACATGCCTTTTGGACTTAAGTGTGCTACTCAGACATTTCAAAGATTCATAGACTACAAATTTCGCGACGACTCTGCTTATTGTATGTCATATCTCGATGACATTATGGTATTCAGTCCAGATCTAGAATCTCATGCGAAACATCTACGAAATGTCCTCTCACGCTTATCCAACCACGGACTCAAGATCAACTGTGACAAGACGCAGATTGCAACTTATCCGTCGACTTCTTAGGGCATCGTATCACGGCCCAAGGTATTCAACCGTTGCCGTCAAAGACGAATTCATTCAAGAGTATCAAGTCACCAAGGACTTTGAGCGATTTGCAGAAAATCCTGGGAGTACTAAACTATTATCGCAAGTTCCTTCCAGGCCTTTTCAAAACAACTTTATCCTTTGTGCAGGCACCTGCGGAACCGAAAAGGACTTAGCAAGAATTCCATCATTGCTTGGTCATCCGAAGAAGAGGAATTACTTCGACTTGCCATCATCTCGTTAGCAAATGCCACAATGCTAACGCATCCAGATTTCGAAAAGCCATTTCTTCTCACGTCAGATGCTTCTGAATTCGCTATTGGAGCCACTTTGGAACAAGAGATCGACGGAGTTCGGAAGCCTATCATTTTCTACTCGCGTACTCTCCAACCAGTAAAAACGAGGTACGACACTTTCGGCCGAGAAATTCTCGCCATCCACGACGCAGTGCGCCATTTTATCAGCATCATTGGCAGTAGCAGATTTGTTGTTTTCACAGATCATGCACCACTAGTTAGCGCACTTCGAAACGCAACTTCATCTATCGCCAAGTATCCTGCCAGAGTGCAAAGACAGCTTTCTCGTCTAAGCGAATGGCAATTTGTTGTCTTTCACGTCTAGAGCAAACATAACTTCATTGCAGATGCCCTGTCCAGGCCAAACGTCTCTCTACAACCACCTTCGCCATCACCATTCACTGTCAACTCCGTGGCACTCAGTGAACCTGCACTACCGCCAACTCTCCTGCGAACTGAACAACGCGGTGACATTCACATTCAAAGATCAATAGCCCGTCACCCAACCAAGTTCATATGCCGTCTGTGGGAAGGCTTACCAATTGTTTACTTCACGGGTACGCAGCCCAACAAGCCAGTTCTGCTGACCAGCCTTCAGAGAAAGGTTTTCGATTCAATTCACTCAATTTCTCACCCAGGAAGCCAAGCGACTGTCCGACTTCTTACAGATCGTTTCTGGGGTCACAGACTTAGGCAGAATGTTAAACGATGGGTCTCAGAGTGTGCAATTTGTCAGAAGAACAAGATCACACGACACACTCGTTCTAAGTTGCAATGTTTTCGATCTACTTCTCGCCTAGCCATCGTCCACATCGACATAGTTCATCTGACAAAGGTTCAAGGTTACAGCTACCTTCTAACTATGATCGATAGATTTACACGGTGGCCTATGGCATTACCTCTTGGCACCATTTCTGCAGACGAAGTAACTAACGGTTTTATCTCTGCATAGATATCCAATTATGGTGTTCCCAATGAGGTCATCACGGACAGAGGCACTTGCTTCTCATCTAATCGTTTCAAAACCACCTTGCCTTACATGGGTTGCATCTCACGCCCGACGACTGCCTACCATCCCCCAGCTAATGGGATGGTAGAGAGAATGCATAGGGAACTCAAAGCAGCTTTAGCATCCTCGTCCATTAATGGCAACTGGGTCGATGCACTACCTTAAGTTCTGCTGGCCATGCGTTCTCGTACTCGAGAATCCATTAAAACGTCTGCGTCACAACTCTTGTATGGCATGGATCTACGCCTGCCTAGTCAGCTCCCACGTCTACTACCGGTCCAAGATGACCCACAAAACGAAGCTACCCGCCTTCGACTTCATTTCGGTAACATGTCCGAACAGCAGCCGAGACACACGCCTCGTCCAGTCTTTGTTCACCCACAGCTCCACAGCTGCAAGAGAGTACTCGTTCGCAACAATAATGCTGTTGCACCACTACAACCAAAGTATCGCGGTCCTTACCCGATTTTGCTAAGACAACCAAAATACTTCATTATTATGCAAGGCGCTACACCAACATCAGTAAGCATAGACAGGTTGAAACTGTTTATCGAACCACCTGATCCTGAGAGCGTTCAACCTTCTACACACGTCTCAGGCTCCGTCTGCCCACAATCTCAATGTCCTGCTTTGTATAACGCGTAATTGATTTTTTTTAAACATTAACATTATCTATCAAAATTTTTTTAACTTTACGTTATTTTTCGTATTTGTCTCACGTGGCATAACCAGCTGTTCTTAGCTAACAATTGTGTAGCATTTTTGAACAGTTCTTTGGTATTATGCCATCTCTGAGGCAATGTTCGTGTACATATTTTTATGTAGTAACCTTTGATTTTAATGTATATATTTTTACATTATAATGTATTTCTCACACATGACATCACACTGCCTATTTTGGTATGACCAGCTACTTAGAGCTAACGCTTTCGTGTAGCAACACTAAGTAGTGATCAGCTGCATATCATGGTACAGGCCACTTTCAATGCATATCTCAACTTTATCAATTGCACAAAGACCACTCTACAAATGTCATGACCACAACGTCGAGCACTCTAGCTCCTTTATTCGTATACAAACACATTGACAACGATCCAACCTGCTTAGGTTTTAACTTAAACCTGGCAAATTCAGAGGCGATTTACCTCGAAATCTTCACGCTGTGGCTCCCAAAACTTACACTGCTCTATTTTGCCTCACGTGGTATGACCGACCACTAGAGCTAACAATCTGTGTAGCAATTCCTAGTGGTTACCTGGCATCATATCATTGTTGAAGCAACCAACAAGCATATTTAAACCCAGCACTTATCGTTCGTCATATTTTTGCTTAACTTGGTTCGAACTCTTTCATGCATTTCTTATCTAGCCTCGCAGAGAGGAATTTTTTTTCCTTTTTTTTCAGAGAGAAAAGTGTTGTAACGACACAAATCAATGGCCGACATATTGCGTAAATTAAATTAAATTTTATTTATGTTGCACCAATGAGAAAAAAGCGAAACTTGCCGTTTAACCACGTTTAACCAATAGTGTGCAAGTAGGCATGGCATGCTATTTAAGCACGGCAATTTACCATGCAAGTCAGTTGTTGCAATTGCATGCTGCCTTCCGTCACGCGTGTGCGTTCTGTCGGCTGTCAATACCTACGCTGGTGATTTGATAGTTTCACCAAAAATAGGGTACATCCGTGACTCATCATGTTGCGATATAACCAGCGAGACGAGCCAATTCATTGCAGAACCTGAACGACGTTATCCACATCGTGATTACAGCTCAACCGCGGGAACGACAACTCAACCAGAGTCCACCCAAGGCTCTAGAACATCTTGCCATTCTGAACACTTCAGGAGAACGCATTACCAGGCCTTCTTAAGGGCCCCCCTATCAGTAACAAATCTCTATTCAGAGCACCTTAACCGAGTTTGTAACGTCTTACGGCATTTACTTGAAGCCGGGGCGTTTACATTATATATTGCAGTAGACACTACTGATTTCAATGACCTCATGTAAGCAAGTAAACATGTAAACTTTTCATTTGAAAGGGAATAGTTCTGTCAGTTTAATGGCGCACTATTTTAAGCTGTACTGCGTCTCTCCTGGCGAATGTGTAAATGCATCATCTTGAGAAAATGATTCTTAAAAAACCAAAATCGTCTATTGCATACTTTACAAAAGTTATGTAGATGAACCTTTATTGGTTATTCAATAAGAAGTAAACATAGCCGAAATCATAAAACCCGTCATTGACGCCGATACAGATAGAAAATTTTTTCTCAACGCAGAGAAAGAAAAGAGTTCAATTTTCTTGGCAATATATAGAAAAGCTACATTCATTCGGCGGTATGTCTATTACAGCAGTGGTGTCCGAAAATATCACAGAAAAAGACTAACAATCTGCCCAGAAATCCAAAAAATTGGAATTTGTCGGAAAAAAAGATCAAAGACAGGCTAATTGATGAAAATTTTGTTAGTGAACCACTACCCGGAAAGCTTCATAGATGACAAAATGAGACTGTAGTGGTCACCACCCGTTGAACAACTGTAAATTGTTCCGTAATGCCATAGCCGACCCGTCCTCGTAGTCAATTTTCTCTATTGCAGACCTAATTCTGTCTAATTAATCCGGCTGGAACAACTGTCATATTCTCAATGACCACAAAAAGACGATTAAAGGAATAAGATACAAAAAATAGCAAACAATTGCAGGCTTATATAGCTTTACTGTACATTTTTTAGAAAATAATTCAATAATCGGTGTAATGAAAACAATTAAAATTTTAGAATGTAAGCATATTTCAAACAAGAAAATTACAATTAATTACTTTTTGTTGCGGTGAACTAATATATATGCAAGTATGTATTAGGTGTTGCGAACCTAGTAAAAAATTAGTTCAGTTGTGATTAGAAAGATATACGAAAGACAGCATGAACGGAAAGTATAATCTCATGCACATTCGTTTTGTGCTTACTGGCGACTCATCAGTAGGAGCCTGTATTACGTCCTTTAACCATTATAAATTCGGGTGAGGAATGTTGGATAATAATAGGAGATTGTACCGTCCTATTATCCCACATTCCTCAACCATAGGAGATTGTACCGTCCTATTATCTTACACTCCTCACCAACAGGAAATTGTACCGCCATGTTATCCCACATTCCTCGCCCAAATATATAGTGATTAAAGGGCGTAATACCGGCTCCTACTGATGAGTCGCCAGTAAGCACGAAACAAATGTGCATGAGATAATATTTTCCGTTCATGCTGTCTTTGGTTTATCCTTCTGGTCACAACTGAACTAATTTGTTACTAGGTTCGCAACATCTAATACATACAATAAAATTACAAATTTATTTTATGCGACTTTATTTTTATCTTTGCCCACCTAGGTTAGCAAATAATAAAACCATATACTAATAGAACAAACTTCAAATTGTATAAAATATAATTGGCATTTTTACCATTTGTAACTCGAACTGTCTAAATAAATCACGACTATTCATTAACTTAACAAATATCAGAAAAATCTGACCGACTTTTTCTATTTGATTTCAAACCAATAATCATACAAAATATATACATATAGCAAAAGCTAAATAGCAAAAAATTCAATTCTGTGCGTTTAAATAAAGCTAATAAATATTTGCTAAAAAAACTAACAACCTTGTCAACTAGTCAATCGGCTATTTGAACGAAAATAAACTGATTTTGATAAGTGATCACTTGACATGCAAATTGTTTGCGTGAGCGGTGATAACATTTATTTAAATCAAAGTTGAAATCAGTCTGTAAACATCTGTCGCATTATGTACATAAATTTATCGGTATGAACGAAGCATTGTATAAAGTGGAAAAAGAAATTCATCTAGTAAACCGTTTTCGGTCTTATTGGGAACTCATCACGTACTGTCCAGTATTTGCCGCGAACAGGGCTTGAACCTGGGCTCATCTGTTTTGGAATCTGTTGATTGAACCACTGATCCATCCTGCCGTTTCGAACTGAATATTGTGCATAGCGTACGGCGCGGTGACTCGATGGTTAAATCGGTAGATTCCGAAGCAGTTGTGCCTATATTAGAGTCGTGTCGACGGTAAATTTTTAAAAGTAGGTGATTAGTTCCCAATAAGAACGAAATCGGTCAACCTGTTGAATTTCGTTTTCTACATTATATAATGCCTAGTTTATACTGCCAAATGTATGTGCATAATTGGACAGGTAGTCACACTGTCTAGGAGCACAATTACACAAACCACGTCTGGTAGGAAAAACAGGCGATACCAACATAATGCCCAACTAAAGCTATCATTTAAAAGCGACCTATCAAACTCACTAATTGCACAGCGAATAAATCAAATCACTGACTCAAATTTCCCTATAAAAGTATATCACTATCAGAACAAAGAGAATCATGAGGTTGGTTTCCAAAGATCAATAGCAAATTTTATCCAAATCCTTCATTATCTACAATTTTTCATGTATGTGCCGAAGAATACGTATCGAGCATACGATAAAGGATTTCAATAATAGAATATAACATCGTTTATGGCAGTAATTGAAAAAAAACCTGTCACTTCAGGAGAATCGATTATATCGGTGCATATAGTTCTAAAAAAGTAACATCGGAATAATTATTATACATTCACGGAGGTATTAACAATAAACAATAAGCACCAGACTTTAGCATTTAAACGTACAATTAACATTGTGAATAACTAAACTGAACACGAATCACGCAGTGCAAGGTTAATTTTCTTCTTTCCAGGTTAAAACGACCCATTTGAGTAGAATCAACAATTATTCGATATCAATAACAACAAAGTGAAGCAAAACATCTTTTCAAATTGCATCACTAATATTATTATTATTATTATTATTATTA
>JAQBSW010003478.1:0-82693 GCA_029291075.1 Eudiplozoon nipponicum
AACCTAGAACGAGTGTGTCGTGTGATCTTGTTTTTCTGACAAATTGCACACTCTGAGACCCATCGTTTAACATTCTGCCTAAGTCTATGACCCCAGAAACGATCTGTAAGAAGTCGGACAGTCGCTTGGCTTCCTGGGTGAGAAATTGAGTGAATTGAATCGAAAACCTTCCTCTGAAGGCTGGTCGGCAGAACTGGCTTGTTGGGCTGCGTACCCGTGAAGTAAACAATTGGTAAGCCTTCCCACAGACGGCATATGAACTTGGTTGGGTGACGGGCTATTGATCTTTGAATGTGAATGTCACCGCGTTGTTCAGTTCGCAGGAGAGTTGGCGTTAGTGCAGGTTCACTGAGTGCCACGGAGTTGACAGTGAATGGTGACGGCGAAGGTGGTTGTAGAGAGACGTCTGGCCTGGACAGGGCATCTGCAATGAAGTTCTGTTTGCCCTTCACGTGAAAGACGTCAAATTGCCATTCGCTTAGACGAGAAAGCTGTCTTTCCACTCTGGCAGGATACTTGGCGATAGATGAAGTTGCGTTTCGAAGTGCGCTAACTAGTGGTGCATGATCTGTGAAAACAACAAATCTGCTACTGCCAATGATGCTGATAAAATGGCGCACTGCGTCGTGGATGGCGAGAAGTTCTCGGCCGAAAGTGTCGTACCTCGTTTCTACTGGTTGGAGAGTACGCGAGTAGAAACTGATAGGCTTCCGAACTCCGTCGATCTCTTGTTCCAAAGTGGCTCCAATAGCGAATTCAGAAGCATCTGTCGTGAGTAGAAATGGCTTTTCGAAATCTGGATGCGTTAGCATTGTGGCATTTGCTAACGAGTTGATGGCAAGTCGAAGTAATTCCTCGTCTTCGGATGACCAAGCAATGATGGAATTCTTGCTCAGTCCTTTTCGGTTCCGCAGGTGCCTGCACAAAGGATAAAGTTGTTTTGAAAGGCCTGGAAGAAACTTGCGATAATAGTTTAGTACTCCCAGGATTTTCTGCAAATCGCTCAAAGTCTTTGGTGACTTGATATTCTTGATTGAATTCGTCTTTGACGGCAACGGTTGAATACCTTGGGCCGTGATACGATGCCCTAAGAAGTCGACGGATGAAGTTGCAATCTGCGTCTTGTCACAGTTGATCTTGAGTCCGTGGTTGGATAAGCGTGAGAGGACATTTCGTAGATGTTTCGCATGAGATTCTAGATCTGGACTGAATACCATAATGTCATCGAGATATGACATACAATAAGCAGAGTCGTCGCGAAGTATGTTGTCTATGAATCTTTGAAATGTCTGAGTAGCACACTTAAGTCCAAAAGGCATGTAAAGATATTCAAAAAGGCCAAATGGAGTGATGACTGCAGTTTTCTCGATATCCTCTGGTGCTACCGGTATGTGATGGTACGCTTGTCTGAGGTCAATCACTGAGAAGAAATTGCTGCCGTTGAGTTTTTCAAGTAATGTGTTGATATTTGGAATAGGATATGCATCAGATTTTGTCACTGAATTTAGCTTACGGTAGTCTCCACAGGCTCTGTACGATCCGTTTGATTTTGAGACTAAGTGCAGTGGTGACGCCCATGAACTTTTCGATGGTCTGATGATTCCCTCTTCCAAAAGCCTTGAGAATTCTTCTTGGGCAGCTTTCAGCTTAGCAGGAGCCAGTGGTCGCTTCTTGAGTGCAATAGGTTGTCCTTCTGTGACGATATGATGCATCGTGTTGGAGACTCGCAGATCGGATTTGTTAAGATCGAAAAGCGATTTGTATTTTCGAAGAGCTGCTGATATCTCTGCTGAATGATGCACTGGGGTTGGTTGAATGACCTGTAACTCCAAACGCTCGGAGGCAAGTGTCCAAAAGCTTTGTTCAAGTCCGGTGGAGGGGTCGATGATCTTTTGATTGGCAAGATCAACAATGAGCCGAAATTTTAGAAGGAAATCAAGGCCTATTATATTATGTGAGACCTTGGCAATGATGAAGTTGTGGGAAAATTCACGTCGTAGACCTATGTTGAGTGTGCGATATTGGCAGCCATAAGTTGGTATGGGCTCGCCTGTAGCTGTTGCGAGAAGAACGCCTAGCGACATCTCGGCCATTGAATCACCTTTGAGAACTGAGACTGCCGCACCTGTGTCTACGATGTACTCTTCGCCAGTTTTGAAATCAAGAAGGTGCAGAAGTTCGTTTGGCTGTTTGGCCGGGTCATGCAAACAAGTAGGCTGGTGATTGCAACCGGCATTGTCTGTTCGGTTCTCTATGTGAAAAATTCGTCGTGGACGAAAAGAGTCGACAGGGATGTCGGATTGTAGTTGGCTTCTTCCCTGTCGCGCCGTTGATGCTGTTGATGTGCAGAAAGTACGGTCTTCTACTTCCTGCGCCAGACGTTTCCCGATGCTGATGCACCCTTGTACCTGCGGTCTGTTGTCCTTTCCGTCAGCTGTGGAAATTGACACTCATTCGGAAATTCTTCGGAACGACAAAGACAAACTTGGCAAGCATAAAAAACTTCTGGTGGTTATAACACCAGTTCTTTGGGGCATATTTATTAAATGATTGCGGAGATCTCGATCGCCGCCTACCATTATAATTTGACTTGGAAACGAATTTTGGTCGAGCATTCACATGATTTATCTCCGATTTGGTAATGGCCAGTCCTTCTAGAAGTTTGGCCATGTTCGCCACTGTTCTCTCTAAGGAGGAGATTCTATCATCTTGCGGGGGTGAAGAAAAGGGTGATGGATTCACTTTGGGTTCCAAAACCCTATATTCTAACTCACATCTCTCAGATAAGTCATCTATAGAGAGAGTGTTGGGGAGCTGTCTGGCAAAGAGTTTTAATGTTTGGGGAAGATTGTTAATAAAAACAACCTTAGCCTCATGGTCAGAAATGTTGGTTTTATACCAACGTTTCCGTAATTCCCTCAGTATTTCTATGGGGCCAAGATTTGGCATATCTAACTGCGCATATTTGTTTATTATCTGCTCAGTTTCAGTGGGTCCAAGCAAGGATTCTACCTCGTTTTGTAGGCCAAAATGGGATTAGGTAGCTTCCTAATGGCCTCAAGCTTAGGATAAATCCGTCGCTGCAATTCAGAAGGTAGTTTAGCAAAAACCTTTGACAGTTTTTGATGACTGTCATAATCAGGAAACGGGGAGAAAGCGGAGTCTACGCGCATAAAGAATAGCTCACTATCTCCATCCCAAACAGGAACATCAATATCTAAAATTGGACCTGACATTTTAACAATCTTACGGGATCTTAAAAGCATAAATTTATAAGCAATATGAAAATGTATATATAAATGTATAAATATATAACGAAACGCTTACCCACAAACAGCTTCCACTGTTGCTTGATATTGTCCAGTACAAAAGGAAAAAACGAACAGAGGCCCCGATGGCCTTTGATGACAATGTATTATTATTTCAACACAGAACAGCGTCACTCCTTCCAAAAATTGAAATTGTCCCACAAACAGCTTCCGCTGTTGCTTGATATTGTCCAGTACAAAAGGAAAAAAACGAACAGAGGCCCCGATGGCCTTTGATGACAATGTATTATTATTTCGACACAGAACAGCGTCACTCCTTCCAAAAAATTGAAATTGTCCTGTAGGGAAGACGAACAGAGGCCTCGCTGGCCTTTAGTGCCAATGAATTATTATTTTCAACAGCAAGAATAACACACTGCTTCCAAAATTTGAAATTTTCCTTTAGGGAAGAAGAACACCACAAATTCACGAATATATACCCAACAAAATTTTAGAAAAGCCAGGATCAGGGTGTAAAGAAAACGCGAATGTTAGTCGATTTATCCCAATCACGGTAAAGAAAACACAAATGTCAATCTATTATTATATCCCCCAACACAAACCACGAATATATATATATATATACCCAAAAAAATTCAACAGATGACCACGATTTATCCCAAATAAATGAAAAAGGAAGTCAATTTTATTTATACCAAAAAAATCAGAACAATAATCACTATCCTGGCGCGGTCGCCAATTTTGTAAACGCCCCGGCTTCAAGTAAATGCCGTACGACGTTACAAACTCGGTTAAGGTGCTCTAAATAGAGATTAGTTGCTGATATGGGGGCCCTTAAGAGGGCCAGGTAATACGTTCGCTGGAAGTCTTCCGAAGTGAAGATGTCCTAGAGCCTTGGGTGGACTCTGGTTGAATGTTGACTCCCGTGGTTGAGCTGTGATCGCGTTGTGTATGGTGTCATGCAGGTCCTGCACTCAATTGGCTCGTCTCTCTGGTATCTCGCATCAAGACGAGTAGGGATTGACAACCGGTAAAGTGCAATATGCGCTGACAGCCGATCGAGCAAATACGCGAGGCAGGTAGAATGCAAATGTCACAACTGACTTGCATGGTAAATTACCGTGCTTAAATAGCATGCAATGTGTGCTTGCATACTATTGGTTAAACGTCGTTTAACGTGGTTAAACGGCAATTTGCTTTTTTCTCATTGGTGCAACGTAAATAGATTTGAATTTTATTTACGCAATATGTCACCGATTGATTTGTGTCGTTACACCATTATTAATAAAAAAAAACCCTGCGCGGAATGCAATGTTCTATGGTCAAAATGTTTCCGGAGAATCCAAGTAAAATTATATTTAATGAAAAAGAAGTTCGCATATATGTATATATATATATATATATATATATATATATACATTTGTATTTTATAGTTCCTAAGTTTTCATTTGCTTTATAGTGATTATATCTTATTAAATTCTTTGTATATATAAGTATTTCCATATACTTGGTTAGTAATATTTTTGTTTTCCACTTAAGGATATAATTTTGTAAAAATTAACCGATTAAGTCCAACATTGACAAAAAAATTATAACTAACCCATCGCTGAAGCAAACGTTGTTGTATTTTTAAATTTACTTAGATTTTAATGTATTTTATTCTTTTTATATCTGATTGTAAATGTTTCACATGCTTGTGTCTAGTGAACATTTAAGCGAGATGTTAATATTTGATATCCTTAGTCCAGTCTACTTCTATTTACCAAAGCAATACATGATAATTCTTTAAATCAAGTTTGCGAGCTTGAAGTAAACACCAATCCAATTGTATTTAACCAGTCGTCGAACAACATAACAAAACTACCGCCAGCCGCAACGGACTGACGCGTTTCGACCTTCCATGATCATCATCAGAGTACGACGGCAAACTGACTAGCGAGGATCAAACCGCATTGAATATATATGGAAATCAAATTTAGATATGCGGCTCTCACCTCTAGCAGTCTCGCATACATTGAACTTGACTGGAAATGTCGGCTGCACAATTTCTATGCAGTCACGAACATTAACTGTTTGCAGCTTTCGCCACATATACATATATAGGCAATACAATTTAACAGTAACTGATTGCGCGAGTGGTGGTAACAATTCTTTAAATCAAGTTTGCGAGCTTGAAGTAAACACCAATCCCATTGTATTTAACCAGTCGTCGAACAACATAACAAAACTACCGCCAGCTGCAACGCACTGGCGCGTTTCGACCTTCCATGATCATCATCAGAGTACGACGGCAAACTGACTATCGAGGATCAAACCGCATTGAATATATATGGAAATCAAATTTAGATATGCGGCTCTCACCTCTAGCAGTCTCGCACACATTGAACTTGACTGGAAATGTCGGCTGCACAATTTCTATGCAGTCACGAAAATTAACTGTTTGCAGCTTTTGCCACATATACATATATAAGCAATACAATTTAACAATAATTGATTGTTAAATTGTATTGTGAGAGCCGAATATCTAAATTTGATTTCCATATATATTCAATGTGGTTTGATCCTCGCTAGTCAGTTTGCCGTCGTACTCTAATGATGATCATGGAAGGTCGAAACGCGCCAGTGCGTTGCAGCTGGCGGTAGTTTTGTTATGTTATTCGACGACTGGTTAAATACAATGGGATTGGTGTTTACTTCAAGCTCGCAAACTTGATTTAAAGAATTTGTTACCACCACCCGCGCAATCAATTATTGTTAAATTGTATTGCCTATATATGTATATGTGGCGAAAGCTGCAAACAGTTAATGTTCGTGACTGCATAGAAATTGTGCAGCCGACATTTCCAGTCAAGTTCAATGTATGTGAGACTGCTAGAGGTGAGAGCCGCATATCTAAATTTGATTTCCATATATATTCAATGTGATTTGATCCTCGCTAGTCAGTTTGCCGTCGTACTCTGATGATGATCATGGAAGGTCGAAACGCGTCAGTGCGTTGCAGCTGGCGGTAGTTTTGTTATGTTGTTCGACGACTGGTTAAATACAATGGGATTGGTGTTTACTTCAAGCTCGCAAACTTGATTTAAAGAATTTGTTACCAACACCCGCGCAATCAATTATTGTTAATACATGATAATTGTTTTAAATAGCACATTTTGCGAGTTCTGCCCAAATACCAAACAAACAAGAGACACGGTAAACCATTTAAAAGTTAAGAATTGAAGCCAAAAATTCCTGTTTTGTTTTGAACAGGTTCAGTTGACAATTGGATGAATGGACACATTTCAATGATTAATTCCTTTAAAATTGATTTCATGGCAGAACTCAACATGCCATCAGACATACTAAACGTTACTGGTCATCCATCTGATACGTTTTCGGTAGTCTATGAGGGTGAAGACAAGTGTCGTGCAAAGGTAAGCAAGCTGTTATGGAATATCGATAAATAATCTCTACTGCAATTTGAATTCACTGTGGCCTTGTCAAATTATCATTATTTTGCGCATAAGTAGTCCATGTACACATAGTTTTTTTAAGGAAGAACTAAGTTACCAACCAGAAGAAATTCAGAAATTCCTGAGTCCTATAGATCAAAGAATCATGTTTCGCTTTGGTACCACGTGGAGAACAGTAATCGCAGCGAGAGAAAAGGAGGTTGATCTACATACGTTTTATTTATTTATTTATTACAATGCGTTGCATATCGCCGGTTTTAGGACTCACAAGCACTAGAGCGCTTCCGCCCATCCTACGAAGGCAAACAACAGTGGTACCAGCTGAAAAAAAATATTGTTTCATTTCTTGAGTGGAATGACAGTATCTCGTTATTAACGAGACGTTTTGTCATAGTTATGACAACATAATACTATCTTATTCGTTTTTCAAGCGATTCCCCTTAATCACCTCGATGGGTTAGTGCACTTATACTACATTTTTAGACAATGCAACTATAGATGCGAAATTGATAGGAAAAACAAAGTTCGTCTGTTTAGCACATAGTAGCTTGTATTTTTATGTTTATTGATGCATATTTGAGCTTAGTTGCAGTGATTAACACCAAGGTATAATCGACTGAAAACATTGTTCAGGCGGTTGTAATCAGTCATCTCTTATTTTCTGTAGGCATAAAGTAGGAACGAAAATTTTCACGATTATTGAATTGATGGGAGTTTCCACGGGTGTGCTTAACTTACGGGGGCTATTTGTAGCGAATCTAATACATTTAAAATTCTCAGCAGAGTTTCGTCCATCCGGAGTCTTCAGGCTTCTCATTTGGATGAATTGTGATTGACCGATAACAGTGCGCCTCTGAGCTCTATGATAACAGAGACCAAAGCACATCACGTCAGGTGGATTCTTTATTTACTCATTTAATGGATTTCAATAAAGCGTATTTCTCGATCATCATTTAACCAATTAATTTCTTAGTAAATTGCCTTCCAGTCAAAATCTAATGTAATTCATGTATTTTATTTCATTACTGTTGAAAAAAGATCTGTAATTAATTAATCCACGATAATAAAACAAATGAAACTAAATAAATCTTTAAATATGCGATTGTTTGATACGTTCCTAAATACGCCTTCATTGGACATCATAATATCCATATTAGAATTTTCATTTTGCACAAAAATATGATTTTAATTAGAATTTATCTTTTTCTATTACCGGCATTTATATAAGATGTTAATCAAGCAAATATAATAGCCTACCTGCCTTTTCTAGCTAGAAAGCGGACGAAAACATCTTGTATCGCAATACAAGAAAAATGTAACTTATCTATTCCCTATCGTGCAACATGTTTCTTTAAATATTATAGTCATGAATTGATTATAATTAGGAGTTTGTTTGTCTGTAACGAGCAAGCACTCAACATAAATATAATAACAATATATTTTAGTGGAATTTTATGATTAGTTGAGTATGTTTAGACATGACCAAGTTTAGGTTGCCTTTAATATTCGTTGTTTTGTCTACTCAGGTCACAGTTTTTATTTCGCGTAGATATATCAAATACAAAGATTCTTTTGATGTATATCATTATCGTAATCGGCACTGTTACTCCGTATTTTCAAAAGATTCACACGTTTGAAATTGTAGTGATGTGTAGGTCTAACTGAATGAAATGCATTTTGGAGTTTAATGCAGTTCCTTGGTGGAGTTCTTCGAAAATTAATCAATATTGTGGCAAAAAGGGCACAACGATTAAAGTAGAATATGAAATCTTTTTTGGTGAGTGCTATTGGGATATTTCTTTTAGCAAATTAAGTTATTGTTACTGATTATGAACAGAAGCAGTAATTATTATTAGAAATTCTGTCGCTGTGTCTGCAAATCGACTGATCAATTTCGTTTGTTTTGAATATACGAAGGTTTTACATAATACAATTATCGAAATGGCCTCAAAGATGACCTGGCCATAATTTTGTTGTACAACTACATAGATTTCCTCACTTTTATGTAAAATCTAGGTAAATATAGTCATAGTAACTAGGTCCTCCCCCTCTTAAATTTTTAATAATTTATGCCTAAATTATTGTCCTTAAAATAATTTCGTGTTTGTTTAGTTTTTCTTCTTAAGCCTCTATGACAATGAAACATTAGTTTTTAATGGCTTTTGTGTTTATGTGCGTCCATTTTCAATATCTTTGCGGATAATGATCTTTCTTAGTTCTTGAACTAGTAATCTGGACGGAACTAGTGTAATAATTACTTATTATTATGTAAATAGTATTTATCGCAGAATTGAGCTAGTGTATATTAGAGTAGTAGATAATTCTATTGCATTATGCATTTTGAGCTAACCGGAAACTCAATGGAATGAACTGGCACTATTCACCATAGAAAACGAAGCTCATGAGCCTGCGTGTGTTGAGCTGAGCGTACCTAGTTATACGTTTAGGGTACACATACTTTTTCCAGTCATAATTGTTATCATAAATAGTAGAGCAATAGAATTTGAAAACTGAGGCTTATTGTCGTATTGTCGTGAGAAGAAGATGGACAAAATTATACATTAAAAATAATATGATAGAAAGATAGTGTAAAACACTTCACTGGAAAGTAAAACTACATCGTAATGCTGAAAAGATTTATTGATTGAGGAAGGAGTGGATATAATTTAGATGAGTAGACCTACCTAGACAGACCAGCTAGAGCTATGAAAAACGCACCGTAGGCCAAACCGAATTTAAGGCACATTGTCATCAAAGATAGACATTTATTGCGGTTGTCACTGTATCGTTTCAATGCGCTTTATACGCTAAATGATTTGTTCTCACTTTGATGTACTATTATGTGTGCATTTTATCTCAACTCAGGCAGTGCTGACGCCCTTCAAGAAACGAAAACTTGTGCGCGCCTTGAACCTGTTAACTGGTGAGATTGAGGTGGACGCCTCTCTAGTGGCGAATGCCGACACTCCAGCTGATGCTCGACACCTTCCAGCATGTAAGCCCTGGAATCTGAATTTGACTCTCTATTTTGTTGACGATAATACATTTTTGGCGCAGGGCAGTGTGCCATCTCCTTTTAATAAATTTAAATCTCATTTATTTATATTGGAGTATTATTTATTGATTTGAAATGCATATTATGAAGCAGTCGAACCGATTTATTTTGATTCTGTTTTTAAGAGAGAATTTGCTTTGGATCAATTTTATTTGTTTCCTATGTCAGTGCACATAATTTTGTACGTATGCATTAATGTATCGTTAAGTTATAGTGCGTTAAGTCATTCATTGAGCGTTAAACACACTTTTTTAAATTATAATTTGGTCAATTATGTAATATTAGCATTTATTTCGCATTTTTAACCGGTAGTGCTATCATGAAACCTGTCAACAATGAATAGCTTCATTAAATACACAGTGCAATGCTCATGTCGATTCGCACTTTGGTTGTCATTATACACCAATTCAGGGCAAAGTATTGAGGAGGGCGATTGGTTATATTTTATCGGCACCGAAGTTAGATTCTCAGCATCATCCAAATAGCAGACTCCCAACAGCCATTATATCTCATCGAGTAGTCCAGTGGAAGAACCTTGCTTTTTTAGAAAATTACTTGGGTTCCGCTAGAAGCTATTTTTCATTTATCAAATCTTAGCTTATTTATCTAAATGTACGTATGTGTATATGTATGCATGTATGTATTTATGTATATATGTGTGCAGGTATGTGTTTATGTATTTATTTATGTATGCATTTATGCATTTAAGCATAACTGAATGCATGTTGGCATGTATGCATGTGAGTATTTAGTTATGTAAGTATGTTTACTTAATGTGCATGCATGCGTCACTGTATTCAGCTTATGTGTTTTGTGTGTGCATATGTGAGCATTTATGTATTTATGAGATTATATATGCTCATATCTACACATGTATATGTGTGTGTTTAAATTAGTATGTTTGTATGCTTTATATATCTAAACCATCAGTGTTTGTGCGGGCTGTGATAAATTTATTTAAGTCACTGTTACATGCTTGATATAAACACCTTTTCCGTTATATATACATTTTCATTATAAACTATGCATTGTATAGGGTAGCAAGGGCAATCCATCCAGTGGGCTCATTTCGGCCTAATTGAGAATTCTTCAAGTACGTTTGCTTCGGACTCGGTGATTCTAACCTCCCTGTCGCACGCTACACACACTTTTAATTTATATTATAGCTAAAGTATTTTGGTTAAGCTTCTCTTCAGGTGGAGCCTATATGACATCTTTTTAGATCTCAAGTTCCATATAACCAACCCCATTCTGTCATTATAGAACAGACATATCACCTGGGGAATTTGTATTAAATTAAAGATTTATAAAATGAAGCAATCGTTGATTGCGCAAGTTTTGATAACAGTTATGTCGATTAAGGCTTTCCGATTGATAAAATCACCAGTGTCATTATATATACATTTGCCAGTATAAGCCAAGCATCATCATCATCATGAACAGCCATACAAAAGACGTTAGTAACTAACGTTTAACTGCCATATAAACTAAGCCTAGTGTAATGTAGCATAGGTAATTCCTTTAGTAGACCGATTTCATCCTCGGTGTGAACTCTTTAAATTCTGTCCGGAAGTTTGTTTCGGACAAGGCTTGATCCGGGGCATGTTTGCTTCGGATTCTGTGACTAACCGATTTTGATGCTGAAATTTAGAATTAATTTTGACGAAAATAAGATCCATTGCACATAATGCATTGTATGTGGCATTTTAGGCTCTCACAGAATCAGACATTGGGTCTCTAAAATGTTATCGAAAATATGCGCCAAATGCGTTCCAGTGCGGCTTATAGTTGTTTTTGTAGAGCTTTGAGATGGCAACTTAAATAGTGTAAATGTGTATCTTGAATTGTTTTTGACCAGAAAGGCTGATGAGATGGACGAAGTGTGTGCATCGATTAACAGCCGATATTTATTCACCTTTTTCACGAAACAGATCCGAAATAATTGAAGGTAAGTGAAACAATAAATGATTGCAGTAGATGGGCTGCACATCTGTCCCGATCTCCAAAAGTGATCCTATGTCACCGATATAGATAGGTGATCTGTAACAACTGTCATAGTTAGAAATACGGAATGCCATCCTGTTTGTTAAGCATTATAAAATTTATCTTTGTGATAGATACCATGAATTAGTATTCTATTCCGTACATTCAGGATGCAAGCGCTGAAGATATCGTCTACGGTAGATTAGTTGAACTTGACGTTGCACCCACTATTTTTATTTTTCGACAGCCGAAATTCTGAACAAACCACTTTGAATAAATTAACAGTCAATTTTCCGCTCTTCTGTACGAACTTCGTAAAGTATTTCTACAGGATCACCCATTACTCACTTTAACTGTGCGGCCTCATTGTGATTATCTGGAATTTTGCTGGATTACATATATCTGTACGAGTGATGAGGTAAATATGAGAATTACAAATGCTTGTGTATCTTTCTCGCCACCTATAGGGCAGCACAAATGTCTCGCCCTATTTTAATGGTTGTGTGTACAATGCATATGTACGTATAATTTTTTTTATATGCTCTGAAGAATCTTCGAATTTAGAGGCTCCTCGTAAGGCAAGCTAATACGGCTCCACTAATTGCGGTGGCTCAATCATATTTTACGTTTGCATTCAATTCAGTTGCCCAATGGAACATTATTCTCACAGACAAAGCCAGGTTGGTGTAACTTACTTACTTTACTTTACTGCGGCTGACTCCTTTTGGAGGATAAGCCGGCTCCATTGATGTTTCATGGAGTTTCTTGGGAATTTGGTACAAGTAGTGTCCCCTCACCACTCGGCTTTTTGATCGAGGACGCACCTCTAGCCTTTGCACATCCAAGCGCAGTCTGCAAGGCAGCAGTAAGTTGCATGGTTGCCGGTGGCTGTTGAGAGCTCATTCGCCATTCGGAAGTACGGGGTACTGTCCAAGAGTCCATGTAATCCTGTGGCTGTTGAACCCTTTTGTGGCGGGGAACACACGCCGAGTCATGGTGCCGTCGTCGGGCTCATGTGGTATTTTATAGGAGATCCGATTGCCGGTCGGAAATCCACCACGCCCTGGTGACACCACCGCCATAGCCCCGTTAGCCCATGTACGATCGGCTATCGAGACATGGTTGACACCGTCGTACCACGTTGAGGAGGGGATGGGCTTTACGACGGCAGGTTGGTGTAAGGAACCATGTGAACACATTTTAGCATGGAAACAACTCAAGTAATCTATTTTTACATTTAGTAGTATAGGACCCGTTCGTCTGCTAGGAAATGGTCAAAATTTTCATTACAATTCTTGTTTGGAATCAATGCGCAATTTGGCATCTAATCTAGCTTAGTGATGAGCTTCTCGTAGATTTCTGGTTAAGTCATCGTAACTTTCAATTCTAAGTTGCGAAAAGTTAATCGTGAGGCGTGGTTGTGTTCATGAAACGATACATTAAAGCTAGCAAAAAAGCTGTATTACCGATGTCGTCTTCTTTTAAAGCTTGCTTAGCAAAAATGAATTGTTTAAATGTCTAACTTGCCTTATTTGTGTGTTATCTAAGTATTTCCATCGAAACTAGTAACTCTCTTTCATAAAATACTCTCCCCTAAACATTATGTGTCAGAAAATATTATTTTCATTTTTCATTCTTTTCTGGTATGCATTTTTTTAAACTTTCTCTTTTACTCGTGTTTATATTCGAGTAATGCATCAGTTTTGAAGACTGTTGTATTGCTGTCTGTGCGAATTTCAAACCAAAATACTAAACGACATGTACAATTATATTCAAGGAGGCCTGTTCAGAAAATCTATTGTTGAATAGCGATAAATTGTGGTCTGAATTGTTAAGATCAACTTATCTGCCTCTAGGGAAATCTTACACATCTGCATTCTGATTATATTGGAAATTATAGTAAATAATGGCATTTATAACAAAAACTAAACTAAGGAAAATTAAAGCGAACACCACTGCTCGTAGTAAGGTAATGCGGTAATTTATTGTCGAGCATAACACAACTAAAATTGTTTGTGTGGAGAGGGCGTATGATATTTCTAAATTTATTAAGAATACTACCGTGTCAAGTTCACCATTGAAGTGTGTTCTTGGATGGCGATATACATATCGATATTGAAACACTTGTCTTAAGATAAATGTATGATATATAACAACTCGTCCTAGCTAGAATCCAGCTTGTTCATCTCAAGTATATTATTTACGTGAAATGCTAAATTGGCGTAAGTTATATATAACCATGAAATATACAACTTACAATGATTACATACTGCATCGGCCGTCGCGCAGTATAAAATGGGCCGTCTTATCTGCTGAGCTGCGCAGCGTGGATAAGCGAAATCGGGCTACTGCAGACAACTTTATCTCCGATTCTGTTTCCTTTCCTTCCCCTTTCTCTTCTCAATCTAACAATAACACTCCTTTTGATACTATAAATATAGTTGGTTTAGATCATAACATTGAGCCCAATACCAGATTGCCAAATATCGAAAATGGTTCTAGTAGACGATCATTCATTAAAACTAGGTTAGGTTTTAACGTTGGCTCATTTAATGTGCGAACATTAAAACAACTTGGACAGCAATAATCTTTTGCTCGTACGTTGGATAAATTAAGCTCGACGCGCAACTAGAATGGTAAACGGCTTTTGGATAGCTGCGCTGAACATTGACTATATTTAAATAGTACAAATTTCAGACGTAGTGTTAGACGTTGTGCTACATGGCGTCCTCCAGAACCCGGTCAACGGTGGACTCAAATTGATCATGTAGCAATTAGTTATAGATGGCGTGGTTGCATCCAGGATTGTCGTTCTTTTTGGAACACTTATGTCGACAATCCGAATATACTTTGGTCCAAGATAAGTTCTACTATGCGCAATGCAGGTACTACTGTATTTGGCATTGCAGGCCCCCGTAGAAATAATCACTGGCTCTCTGTAAAGTCTATGGAGATAATCGAAATAAGGCGCCAAATTCCTCTTGGCTCGACTCATGATAATATCCGTCGCAATATAGGGCGCCAACTTAAGCGCAGTCTAAAAGGCGATCTAGAAAACTTTTGGAATAGAAATACACAAATACTTCTGGTCGCGTTAAGGTCTACAAAGAATTAACGCATAACTTTACAACCAGCAGTGGTGTTCATCAAGGTTGTCCACTTTCCACATTTTTGTTTAGTTTTGTAATCGATGCTATTATGAACAACACTCTCCCACACATTCAGGATGCTGGAGTTGAAGTTCTCCCGGGCGATAAACTAGTCGATCTTGACTATGTGGATGATATCGTACTATTTATCGACAATCAGGATGCTGCCCAGGCGACCTTGAATAGATTAACAGACGTCGTTCCGTCTTTCGGTATGAAATTCGCACCCTCTAAATGTAAGATACTGTTCCAGGATCACTCCCCACTCACTCCAACGTTGCGACAGGTTTAAATATCTTGTGAGCTCTATCAATAACGTAGACAATATGTCCTACGAGGTCAGAATACGGATCGCGAAAGCTAGAGTAGCTTTCTCGTACTCTCGTCATTTATGGAGAAACGCCAATATTTCACTTTGCCGTAAAGGTCGTGTTTACAATTCATCTATACGAGCAGTCTTACTATAAGCTAGTGAAACTTGGCCTCTTAGAGTTGATGATTTGAGACGCTTACAGGCATTCGATCATCGTTGTTTGAGAAGTATAGCATATGTTGGTTACCAACAACTGACATATGTAAGTAAATAATGGGTCTGGTGTTTATATGAAGACGGCAACCAAAGTTCGTTTAATTATATAAATGTTCATTTCAATACCACTTCCCCATGTAGTGTAGTGCCTGTTCAGCAATGATAAATTGGGGATAGTTAGTTGGAAGTTTGGGTCTATATGCATGCCATATGAGCTCCACCTAAAGGAAAAATAGACTAACCCAGTTACATTAACATATAACTGAAAATTGTATGCAGTGTTGTGTGCGGCAGAATGGCTCAGTGGTTAGAGCACGAGATTCCGAAGCAGTCGTGGCCAGGTTCTAATCATGTCCGCGGCAAATTCTGGCCATTAAATGATGAGTTCCCAAAAAAGACGAAACCGGTCTACTGGATGAATTGCCTTTTCTACACTATACAATTCTTAGTCTATACTGACATATGTAAGTAATTAATGGGTCTGGTGTTTATATAAAGACGGCAACCTTTATTATAACAATTGTTATCACCACCCGCGCAACCAAAGTTCGTTTAATTATATAAATGTTCATTTCAATACCACTTCCCCATGTAGTGTAGTGCCTGTTCAGCAATGATAGATTGGGGATAGTTAGTTGGAAGTTTGGGTCTATATGCATGCCATATGAGCTCCACCTAAAGGAAAAATAGACTAACCCAGTTACATTAGTTAGTATATAATTGAAAATTGTGTGCAGTGTAGTGTGCGGAAGGACGGCTCAGTGATTAGAACATTAGATTCCGAAGGTGAAGTTCCCGAGTTTCGAGTCATGTCCGCAGCAAATTCTGGCCATCACTTGCTGGGTTCCCAATAAGGACGAAACCGGTCTACTGGATGAATTGCCTTTTCTACACTATACAATTCTTATTTTATACTGACACATGTAAGTAAATAATGGGTCAGGTGTTTATATCAAGACCGCGACCTTGATTATAATAATTGTTATCATCATCCGCGCAACCAAAGTTCGTTTAATTATATAAATGTTCATTTCAATACCACTTCCCCATGTAGTGTAGTACCTGTTCAGAAATGACAGATTTGGGATGGTTAGTTGGAAATTTGTGTCTATATGTATGTCATATGATCTCCACCTAAAGGAAAAAAGACTAAGCATGTTGCATTAGTGACTAAATAACTAAAATATGTGTGCAGTGTAGTGTGCCGAATGATGGCTCCGTGATTAGAGCATCAAATTCCGAAGCAGAAGTTCCCGAGTTTCGAGTCATGTCAGCGCCATATTCTGGCCAGTACATGATGAGTTCTCAATAAAAACGAAACCGGTATACTGGATGAATTGCCTTTTCTCCACTATTCTTAGTTTATACTGAAATATGTAAGTAATTAATGGGTCTGGTGTTTATATGAAGACGGCAACCTTTATTATAACAATTGTTATCACCACCCGCGCAACCAAAGTTCGTTTAATTATATAAATGTTCATTTCAATACCACTTCCCCATGTAGTGTAGTGCCTGTTCAGCAATGATAGATTGGGGCATTCTGAAATTCTTGCTCGCCTTATAAAGTTTGTAATAATGTGAATTGAGCGTTAGTTCCGACACTCCGTATACTATCTGTCATTTATAGCTGGTTTGTATTGTTACTGCATCTATGCTTTCCGAATACATCTGTCTATCTTCTCGTTATACCTCAAACATCCATGCTATTTGCAGTTAGAATACCTGTATTAAACATAAGAAGAAGAGATCTTGAAGATCTTATACCATCATCCTCATTGTAGATTATTACGGATTTAATTTGCACATATATGGTATTTTATCTATTGATATTTAACTCATCTAGCTGCTCGATTATCCGTGAGTCTGAGGTCTTTCTGTATAGAATACGTAACCTTTTCAGCATTTTAATGCATCAAAATCCTGTCGTTATGAATAAATTCAGTATATAAACCTGTATAATTAAATATATCTGTATGCATAAAAAGATTCTTTTGAAATGCGAGCTTTAATATAATTCAATTCAATAAATAGATTCTTTGTATGTATTCAAAGCATTGCATACATTTTCAATATCTTCGATTATTCCTTAAAATGGTTCACAAGTAGATGTTTCCATCTTAATTTTATTTAATATGTTGTGTGTATGTGCCCGGATGCGACAAATAGACTAGATTATTTGAGTATCGTATCAGATGAAATTATCTAATAACTCCGTGCCTTAACAAAACACCGAAGACTAATATTAGCACACTCATCCATCTCGTGTTTAAAACGCGATTTGTGTTTAATTCAGCTCTGAACCCTTACAGCGATGCATTTCTTTGTATGGTGGCTTATTAATTTAGAATATCCTCCGCTCGATCCGTTAATGATAAGAGTTGTCGTTTGATAAGTGGTAAATTTACTATTTGGCATAACCCAGATAATTAACTCGAAGAAAAAAGAAGGACCTTTTTTATTAACATTGAGCACATCTTTCTTCTTAAATAGTTGGACTCAATCTCTAATTTCATTTGCTCTGAGAATCTGCTAAATGTCTTCTCGAAATTAAGTTTGCCAGTATGTTCAAGGCGATTACAAATAGAATCAATTTAAAGAGAAAAGTATGACAAAAACACACGATATATTTGACTAATATCTAAATCTTATTTAAATTTAGACAATATTGTTCAGAAAGACTGTTGACAGACCCTAATTGGGATTCAAGGTTTTAATAAAACAGTGTCTTCAATAAAATAATAATTTAAAGTTCATAAATAATTTGTAGTTCAGCCATTATTGTGCCTTTATAATTTGATTTTAGAAATTAATCATTCGTGGAAGTACATATTTATCGTAAAGTATATCTGTTCAACAGACATAAAAAGGTCATTTTCTTAATTAAACGAACATTGGTTGCGCGGGTGGTGATAACAATTATTATAATCAAGGTTGCGGTCTTGATATAAACACCTGATCCATTATTTACTTACATATGTCAGAGTAACCTAAGAATTGTATAGTGTAGAAAAGGCAATTCATCCAGTAGACCGGTTTCGTCCCTATAGGGAACTCATCATGTACTGGCCAGAATTTGCCGCGGACAGGACTCGAACCTGGGCACGTCTGCTTCGGAACCTGGTGCTCCAACCACTGAGCCATCCTGCCGCACACTACACTGCACCCAATTTTCAGTTATATATTAACTAATGTAAACTGGTTAGTCTATTTTTCCTTTGGCCAGTACATGATGATTTCCGAATAAGGACGAAACCGGTCTACTGGATGAATTGCATTTAATAAACTTTACAATTTTTAGTTTATACTGACATATGTAAGTAAATAATGGGTCAGGTGTTTACATCAAGACCGCAACCTTGGTTATAATAATTGTTATCACCACCAGCGCAACCAAAGTTCGTTTAATTATATAAATGTTCATTTCAATACCACTTCCCCATGAAGTGTAGTGCCTGTTCAGCAATGATAGATTGGGGATGGTTAGTTGGAAATTTGGGTCTATATGCATGTCATATGAGCTCCACGTAAAGGAAAAAAGACTAACCATGTTGCATTAGTGAGTAAATAACTAAAATATGTGTGCAGTGTAGTGTGCCAAAGGATGGCTCAGTGGTCAGAAAACCAGATTCCGAAACAGTTGCGCCCAGGTTCGATTCATGTCTACGGCAAATTCTGGCCAGTACATGATGAGTTCCCAATAAGGACGAAACCGGTCTTCTGGATGAATTCGCTTTTCTACACTATACAATTCTTAGTTTATACTGATATATGTAAGTAATTAATGGGTCATGTGTTTATATGAAGACCGCAACCTTGATTATAATAATTGTTATCACCACCCGCGCAACCAAAGTTCGTTTAATTATATAAATGTTCATTTCAATACCACTTCCCCATGTAGTGTAGTGCCTGGTCAGCAATGATAGATTGGGGATAGTTAGTTGGAAATTTGGGTCTATACGCATGCCATATGAGCTCCACGTAAAGGAAAAATAGACTAACCAAGTTAAGTTAGTTAGTATATAATTGAAAATTGTGTGCAATGTAGTGTGCGGCAGGATGTCTCAGTGGTTGGAACACCACATTCCGAAGCCGACGTGCCCATGTTCGAGTCATGTCCGCGGGAAATTCTGGCCAGTACATGATGAGTTTCCAATGAGAAAGCGGTCTACTGGATGAATTGCATTTTCTACACTATACAATTCTTAGTTTATACTGACATATGTAAGTTATTAATGGGTCAGGTATTTGTATCAAGACCGCAACCTTGATTATAATAATTGTCATCACCATCCGCGCAACCAATGTTTGTTTAATTATATAAATGTTCATTTCAGTAGGGCTTCGCCATGTAGTGAGGTGTCTATTGAGTAATGAAAGGTTGTAATTCTTATTTGGAACTTTGCGTGTAAATGGATTCCATATGAGCTCCACCTAAAGGAAAAATAGACTAACCAAGTTAAATTAGTTAGTATATAAGTGAAAATTGTGTGCGTGTAATGTGCGGCAGAATGGCTTGGTGGTTAAAGCGCCAGATTTCGAAGTAGACGTGTCCAGGTTCGAGTCGTATCCGTAGACTGAGGAAGCGACCCGAAATGTTGTACGAAGAAAAGAGGATTCGATAATCTCACTCTGTGTTAAAAACAGATTTCACGTAATGATAAAAGTAAAGTTGAACACCGTTATATCTTTTATACAATGTACCACTAGAGAAAGGAACGCCTGTTGGCAGCAGTATTTTGCACAAAAATGAAGGAATTCTTTTTAGTACGTTAACTTAAAAATGCTTATTCATTATGACTCAGCAGAGAAAATGCTGAGGTCTCTTCGCAATGCCAATTTTTGCAGTAAATGTCGCTCGGAAGAAAGTGTTAGCTTGACCGATATCAAAAATCGATTTTGTGATGTCGATCAATTTCGCTCGGTCAATTTTCATTTTTTCCGAACGAAATTGACCGATATCACAATATCGATTTTATGATATCGGTCAAGTTTACACCTTTTTCCGAGCGAAATTTTACCACAAAAAATTGGCATTGCGAAGAGACCTCAGCATTTTCTCTGCTGAGTCATAATGATTAAGCATTTTTAAGTTAACGTACTAAAAAGAATTCATTCATTTTTGTGCAATATACTGTTGCGAACAGACGATCCTTTCTCTAGTGGATACATTGTTTAAAAGATATACATTTGTTGAACTTTACGTTTTATCATTACGTGGCATTGCAGCAGTACGATTATACTACAAAGTACTAGTAAGTATCTAACTTTTATTCAATGTAATACTTTAAATTAATGTAGCATAATTTGGTGCTCTGCAATTGACATTGAATAAACTTTGTATGTAACCTCACCAATGTAAAATTAAAATTAGAGTTTAGGAGTCACAATGATGCTATGAATTGACTACTTTTGAATGATCTGTCATTTAAAAAATGTTTTATCGTTGTTTCGACTGTAATAGATATGCTGTATAATAGCTTAAGTTAGGAATGCATAATAATCCTCGATTTATTTCGAAACAATAAATTGCATTGATTTGTTCCTTTTCCTCGAAAATTTTTTTCATGCCAGAGGGGGCATTCTGAAATTCTTGCTCGCCTTACAAAGTTTGTAATAATGTGAATTGAGCGTTAGTTCCGACACTCCGTATACTATCTGTCATTTATAGCTGGTTTGTATTGTTACTGCATCTATGCTTTCCGAATACATCTGTCTATCTGCTCGTTATACCACAAGCATCCATGCTAATCTTATTTGCAGTTAGAATACCTGTATTAAACATAAGAAGAAGAGATCTTGAAGATCTTATACCATCATCCTCATTGTAGATTATTACGGATTTAATTTGCACATATATGGTATTTTATCTATTGATATTTAACTCATCTAGCTGCTCGATTATCCGTGAGTCTGAGGTCTTTCTGTATAGAATACGTAACCTTTTCAGCATTTTAATGCATCAAAATCCTGTCGTTATGAATAAATTCAGTATATAAACCTGTATAATTAAATATATCTGTATGCATAAAAAGATTCTTTTGAAATGCGAGCTTTAATATAATTCAATTCAATAAATAGATTCTTTGTATGCATTCAAAGCATTGCATAGATTTTCAATATCTTTGATTATTCCTAAAAATGTTTTACAAATAGATGATTCCATCTTAATTTTATTTAATATGTTGTGTGTATGTGCCCGGATGCGACAAATAGACTAGATTATTTGAGTATCGTATCAGATGAAATTATCTAATAACTCCTTGCCTTAACAAAACACCGAAGACTAATATTAGCACACTCATCCATCTCGTGTTTAAGAGGCGATTTGTGTTTAATTCAGCTCTGAACCCTTACAGCGATGCATTTCTTTGTATGGCGGCTTATTAATTTAGAATATCCTCCGCTCGATCCGTTAATGATAAGTGTTGTCGTTTGATAAGTGATAAATTTACTATTTAGCTTAACCCAGATAATTAACTCGAAGAAAAAAGAAGGGCCTTTTTTATTAACATTGAGCACATCTTTCTTCTTAAATAGTTGGACTCAATCTCTAATTTCATTTGCTCTGAGAATCTGCTAAAAGTTTTCTCAAAATTAAGATTGCCAGTATGCTCTTTATGTTCAAGGCGATTACAAATAGAATCAATTTAAAGAGAAAAGTATGACAAAAACACACGATATATTTGACTAATATCTAAATCTTATTTAAATTTAGACAATATTGTTCAGAAAGACTGTTGACAGACCCTAATTGGGATTCAAGGTTTTATAAAACAGTGTCTTCAATAAAATAATAATTTAAAGTTCATAAATAATTTGTAGTTCAGCCATTATTGTGCCTTTATAATTTGATTTTAGAAATTAATCATTCGTGGAAGTACATATTTATCGTAAAGTATATCTGTTCAACAGACATAAAAAGGTCATTTTCTTAATTAAACGAACATTGGTTGCGCGGGTGGTGATAACAATTATTATAATCAAGGTTGCGGTCTTGATATAAACACCAGATCCATTATTTACCTACATATGTCAGAGTAACCTAAGAATTGTATAGTGTAGAAATGGCAAATAATCCAGTAGACCGGTTTCGTCCTTATTGGGAACTCATCATGTACTGACCAGAATTTGCCGCGGACAGGACTCGAACCTGGGCACGTCTGCTTCGGAACCTGGTGCTCTAACCACTGAGCCCTCCTGCCGCACACTACACTGCACCCAATTTTCACTTATATATTAACTAATGTAAACTGGTTAGTCTATTTTTCCTTTGGCCAGTACATGATGATTTCCGAATAAGGACGAAACCGGTCTACTGGATGAATTGCATTTAATAAACTTTACAATTTTTAGTTTATACTGACATATGTAAGTAAATAATGGGTCAGGTGTTTACATCAAGACCGCAAACTTGGTTATAATAATTGTTATCACCATCAGCGCAACCAAAGTTCGTTTAATTATATAAATGTCCATTTCAATACCACTTCCCCATGTAGTGTAGTGCCTGTTCAGCAATGATAGATTGGGGATGGTTAGTTGGAAATTTGGGTCTATATGCATGTCATATGAGCTCCACCTAAAGGAAAAAAGACTAACCATGTTGCATTAGTGAGTAAATAACTAAAATATGTGTGCAGTGTAGTGTGCCAAAGGATGGCTCAGTGGTCAGAAAACCAGATTCCGAAACAGTTGCATCCAGGTTCGATTCATGTCTACGGCAAATTCTAGCCAGTACTTGATGAGTTCCCAATAAGGACGAAACCGGTCTTCTGGATGAATTGGCTTTTCTACACTATACAATTCTTAGTTTATACTGACATATATAAGTAATTAATGGGTCATGTGTTTATATGAAGACCGCAACCTTGATTATAATAATTGTTATCACCACCCGCGCAACCAAAGTTCGTTTAATTATATAAATGTTCATTTCAATACCACTTCCCCATGTAGTGTAGTGCCTGTTCAGCAATGATAGATTGGGGATAGTTAGTTGGAAGTTTGGGTCTATATGCATGCCATATGAGCTCCACGTAAAGGAAAAATAGACTAACCAAGTTACATTAGTTAGTATATAATTGAAAATTGTGTGCAGTGTAGTGTGCGGCAGGATGTCTCAGTGGTTGGAACACCACATTCCGAAGCCGACGTGCCCATGTTCGAGTCATGTCCGCGGGAAATTCTGGCCAGTACATGATGAGTTTCCAATGAGAACGAAAGCGGTCTACTGGATGAATTGCATTTTCTACACTATACAATTCTTAGTTTATACTGACATATGTAAGTTATTAATGGGTCAGGTATTTGTATCAAGACCGCAACCTTGATTATAATAATTGTTATCACCATCCGCGCAACCAATGTTTGTTTAATTATATAAATGTTCATTTCAGTAGGGCTTCGCCATGTAGTGTGGTGTCTATTGAGTAATGAAAGGTTGTAATTGTTAGTTGGAACTTTGCGTCTAAATGGATTCCATATGAGCTCCACCTAAAGGAAAAATAGACTAACCAAGTTAAATTAGTTAGTATATAAGTGAAAATTGTGTGCGTGTAGTGTGCGGCAGAATGGCTTAGTGGTTAAAGCGCCAGATTTCGAAGTAGACGTGCCCAGGTTCGAGTCGTATCCGTAGACTGAGGAAGCGACCCGAAATGTTGTACGAAGAAAAGAGGATTCGATAATCTCACTCGGTTTTAAAAACAGATTTCACGTAATGATAAAAGTAAAGTTGAACACCGTTATATCTTTTATACAATGTACCACTAGAGAAAGGAACGCCTGTTGGCAACAGTATTTTGCACAAAAATGAAGGAATTCTTTTTAGTACGTTAACTTAAAAATGCTTATTCATTATGACTCAGCAGAGAAAATGCTGAGGTCTCTTCGCAATGCCAATTTTTGCAGTAAATGTCGCTCGGAAGAAAGTGTTAGCTTGACCGATATCAAAAATCGATTTTGTGATGTCGATCAATTTCGCTCGGTCAATTTTCATTTTTTCCGAACGAAATTGACCGATATCACAATATCGATTTTTTGATATCGGTCAAGTTTACACCTTTTTCCGAGCGAAATTTTACTACAAAAAATTGGCATTGCGAAGAGACCTCAGCATTTTCTCTGCTGAGTCATAATGATTAAGCATTTTTAAGTTAACGTACTAAAAAGAATTCATTCATTTTTGTGCAATATACTGTTGCGAACAGACGATCCTTTCTCTAGTGGATACATTGTTTAAAAGATATACATTTGTTGAACTTTACGTTTTATCATTACGTGGCATTGCAGCAGTACGATTATACTACAAAGTACTAGTAAGTATCTAACTTTTATTCAATGTAATACTTTAAATTAATGTAGCATAATTTGGTGCTCTGCAATTGACATTGAATAAACTTTGTATGTAACCTCACCAATGTAAAATTAAAATTAGAGTTTAGGAGTCACAATGATGCTATGAATTGACTACTTTTGAATGATCTGTCATTTAAAAAATGTTTTATCGTTGTTTCGACTGTAATAGATATGCTGTATAATAGCTTAAGTTAGGAATGCATAATAATCCTCGATTTATTTCGAAACAATAAATTGCATTGATTTGTTCCTTTTCCTCGACAATTTTTTTCATGCCAGAGGGGGCATTCTGAAATTCTTGCTCGCCTTACAAAGTTTGTAATAATGTGAATTGAGCGTTAGTTCCGACACTCCGTATACTATCTGTCATTTATAGCTGGTTTGTATTGTTACTGCATCTATGCTTTCCGAATACATCTGTCTATCTGCTCGTTATACCACAAACATCCATGCTAATCTTATTTGCAGTTAGAATACCTGTATTAAACATAAGAAGAAGAGATCTTGAAGATCTTATACCATCATCCTCATTGTAGATTATTACGGATTTAATTTGCACATATATGGTATTTTATCTATTGATATTTAACTCATCTAGCTGCTCGATTATCCGTGAGTCTGAGGTCTTTCTGTATAGAATACGTAACCTTTTCAGCATTTTAATGCATCAAAATCCTGTCGTTATGAATAAATTCAGTATATAAACCTGTATAATTAAATATATCTGTATGCATAAAAAGATTCTTTTGAAATGCGAGCTTTAATATAATTCAATTCAATAAATAGATTCTTTGTATGTATTCAAAGCATTGCATACATTTTCAATATCTTTGATTATTCCTAAAAATGTTTTACAAATAGATGTTTCCATCTTAATTTTATTTAATATGTTGTGTGTATGTGCCCGGATGCGACAAATAGACTAGATTATTTGAGTATCGTATCAGATGAAATTATCTAATAACTCCGTGCCTTAACAAAACACCGAAGACTAATATTAGCACACTCATCCATCTCGTGTTTAAAACGCGATTTGTGTTTAATTCAGCTCTGAACCCTTACAGCGATGCATTTCTTTGTATGGTGGCTTATTAATTTAGAATATCCTCCGCTCGATCCGTTAATGATAAGAGTTGTCGTTTGATAAGTGGTAAATTTACTATTTGGCATAACCCAGATAATTAACTCGAAGAAAAAAGAAGGGCCCTTTTTATTAACATTGAGCGCATCTTTCTTCTTAAATAGTTGGACTCAATCTCTAATTTCATTTGCTCTGAGAATCTGCTTATTTCCAGCAACTGTCACTGCTAGTTTCTCAAAATTAAGATTGCCAGTATGCTCTTTATGTTCAAGGCGATTACAAATAGAATCAATTTAAAGAGAAAAGTATGACAAAAACACACGATATATTTGACTAATATCTAAATCTTATTTAAATTTAGACAATATTGTTCAGAAAGACTGTTGACAGACCCTAATTGGGATTCAAGGTTTTTTAAAACAGTGTCTTCAATAAAATAATAATTTAAAGTTCATAAATAATTTGTAGTTCAGCCATTATTGTGCCTTTATAATTTGATTTTAGAAATTAATCATTCGTGGAAGTACATATTTATCGTAAAGTATATCTGTTCAACAGACATAAAAAGGTCATTTTCTTAATTAAACGAACATTGGTTGCGCGGGTGGTGATAACAATTATTATAATCAAGGTTGCGGTCTTGATATAAACACCTGATCCATTATTTACTTACATATGTCAGAGTAACCTAAGAATTGTATAGTGTAGAAAAGGCAATTCATCCAGTAGACCGGTTTCGTCCTTATTGGGAACTCATCATGTACTGGCCAGAATTTGCCGCGGACAGGACTCGAACCTGGGCACGTCTGCTTCGGAACCTGGTGCTCTAACCACTGAGCCATCCTGCCGCACACTACACTGCACCCAATTTTCAGTTATATATTAACTAATGTAAACTGGTTAGTCTATTTTTCCTTTGGCCAGTACATGATGATTTCCGAATAAGGACGAAACCGGTCTACTGGATGAATTGCATTTAATAAACTTTACAATTTTTAGTTTATACTGACATATGTAAGTAAATAATGGGTCAGGTGTTTACATCAAGACCGCAACCTTGATTATAATAATTGTTATCACCACCAGCGCAACCAAAGTTCGTTTAATTATATAAATGTTCATTTCAATACCACTTCCCCATGTAGTGTAGTGCCTGTTCAGCAATGATAGATTGGGGATGGTTAGTTGGAAATTTGGGTCTAAATGGATGTCATATGAGCTCCACCTAAAGGAAAAAAGACTAACCATGTTGCATTAGTGAGTAAATAACTAAAATATGTGTGCAGTGTAGTGTGCGGAAGGATGGCTCAGTGATTAGAACATTAGATTCCGAAGCAGAAGTTCTCGAGTTTCGAGTCATGTCCGCGGCAAATTCTCGCCATTACTTGCTGGGTTCCCAATAAGGACGAAACCGGTCTACTGGATGAATTGCCTTTTCTACACTATACAATTCTTATTTTATACTGACATATGTAAGTAATTAATGGGTCAGGTGTTTATATCAAGACCGCAACCTTCATTATAATAATTGTTATCACCACCCGCGCAACCAAAGTTCGTTTAATTATATAAATGTTCATTTCAATACCACTTCCCCATGTAGTGTAGTGCCTGTTCAGCAATGATAGATTGGGGATAGTTAGTTGGAAGTTTGGGTCTATATGCATGCGATATGAGCTCCACCTAAAGGAAAAATAGACTAACCAAGTTACATTAGTTAGTATATAATTAAAAATTGTGTGCAGTGTAGTGTGCGGCAGGATGTTTCAGTGGTTGGAACACCACATTCCGAAGCCGACGTGCCCATGTTCGAGTCATGTCCGCGGGAAATTCTGGCCAGTACATGATGAGTTTCCAATGAGAACGAAAGCGGTCTACTGGATGAATTGCATTTTCTACACTAAACAATTCTTAGTTTATACTGACATATGTAAGTTATTAATGGGTCAGGTATTTGTATCAAGACCGCAACCTTGATTATAATAATTGTTATCACCATCCGCGCAACCAATGTTTGTTTAATTATATAAATGTTCATTTCAGTAGGGCTTCGCCATGTAGTGTGGTGTCTATTGAGTAATGAAAGGTTGTAATTGTTAGTTGGAACTTTGCGTCTAAATGGATTCCATATGAGCTCCACCTAAAGGAAAAATAGACTAACCAAGTTAAATTAGTTAGTATATAAGTGAAAATTGTGTGCGTGTAGTGTGCGGCAGAATGGCTTAGTGGTTAAAGCGCCAGATTTCGAAGTAGACGTGCCCAGGTTCGAGTCGTATCCGTAGACTGAGGAAGCGACCCAAAATGTTGTACGAAGAAAAGAGGATTCGATAATCTCACTCGGTTTTAAAAACAGATTTCACGTAATGATAAAAGTAAAGTTGAACACCGTTATATCTTTTATACAATGTACCACTAGAGAAAGGAACGCCTGTTGGCAACAGTATTTTGCACAAAAATGAAGGAATTCTTTTTAGTACGTTAACTTAAAAATGCTTATTCATTATGACTCAGCAGAGAAAATGCTGAGGTCTCTTCGCAATGCCAATTTTTGCAGTAAATGTCGCTCGGAAGAAAGTGTTAGCTTGACCGATATCAAAAATCGATTTTGTGATGTCGATCAATTTCGCTCGGTCAATTTTTCATTTTTTCCGAACGAAATTGACCGATATCACAATATCGATTTTTTGATATCGGTCAAGTTTACACCTTTTTCCGAGCGACATTTTACTACAAAAAATTGGCATTGCGAAGAGACCTCAGCATTTTCTCTGCTGAGTCATAATGATTAAGCATTTTTAAGTTAACGTACTAAAAAGAATTCATTCATTTTTGTGCAATATACTGTTGCGAACAGACGATCCTTTCTCTAGTGGATACATTGTTTAAAAGATATACATTTGTTGAACTTTACGTTTTATCATTACGTGGCATTGCAGCAGTACGATTATACCACAAAGTACTAGTAAGTATCTAACTTTTATTCAATGTAATACTTTAAATTAATGTAGCATAATTTGGTGCTCTGCAATTGACATTAAATAAACTTTGTATGTAACCTCACCAATGTAAAATTAAAATTAGAGTTTAGGAGTCACAATGATGCTATGAATTGACTACTTTTGAATGATCTGTCATTTAAAAAATGTTTTATAGTTGTTTCGACTGTAATAGATATGCTGTATAATAGCTTAAGTTAGGAATGCATAATAATCCTCGATTTATTTCGAAACAATAAATTGCATTGATTTGTTCCTTTTCCTCGACAATTTTTTTCATGCCAGAGGGGGCATTCTGAAATTCTTGCTCGCCTTATAAAGTTTGTAATAATGTGAATTGAGCGTTAGTTCCGACACTCCGTATACTATCTGTCATTTATAGCTGGTTTGTATTGTTACTGCATCTATGCTTTCCGAATACATCTGTCTATCTGCTCGTTATACCACAAACATCCATGCTAATCTTATTTGCAGTTAGAATACCTGTATTAAACATAAGAAGAAGAGATCTTGAAGATCTTATACCATCATCCTCATTGTAGATTATTACGGATTTAATTTGCACATATATGGTATTTTATCTATTGATATTTAACTCATCTAGCTGCTCGATTATCCGTGAGTCTGAGGTCTTTCTGTATAGAATACGTAACCTTTTCAGCATTTTAATGCATCAAAATCCTGTCGTTATGAATAAATTCAGTATATAAACCTGTATAATTAAATATATCTGTATGCATAAAAAGATTCTTTTGAAATGCGAGCTTTAATATAATTCAATTCAATAAATAGATTCTTTGTATGTATTCAAAGCATTGCATACATTTTCAATATCTTTGATTATTCCTAAAAATGTTTTACAAATAGATGTTTCCATCTTAATTTTATTTAATATGTTGTGTGTATGTGCCCGGATGCGACAAATAGGCTAGATTATTTGAGTATCGTATCAGATGAAATTATCTAATAACTCCGTGCCTTAACAAAACACCGAAGACTAATATTAGCACACTCATCCATCTCGTGTTTAAAACGCGATTTGTGTTTAATTCAGCTCTGAACCCTTACAGCGATGCATTTCTTTGTATGGTGGCTTATTAATTTAGAATATCCTCCGCTCGATCCGTTAATGATAAGAGTTGTCGTTTGATAAGTGGTAAATTTACTATTTGGCATAACCCAGATAATTAACTCGAAGAAAAAAGAAGGGCCTTTTTTATTAACATTGAGCACATCTTTCTTCTTAAATAGTTGGACTCAATCTCTAATTTCATTTGCTCTGAGAATCTGCTTATTTCCAGCAGAACTGTCACTGCTAAAAGTTTTCTCAAAATTAAGATTGCCAGTATGCTCTTTATGTTCAAGGCGATTACAAATAGAATCAATTTAAAGAAAAGTATGACAAAAACACACGATATATTTGACTAATATCTAAATCTTATTTAAATTTAGACAATATTGTTCAGAAAGACTGTTGACAGACCCTAATTGGGATTCAAGGCTTTTATAAAACAGTGTCTTCAATAAAAGAATAATTTAAAGTTCATAAATAATTTGTAGTTCAGCCATTATTGTGCCTTTATAATTTGATTTTAGAAATTAATCATTCGTGGAAGTACATATTTATCCTAAAGTATATCTGTTCAACAGACATAAAAAGGTCATTTTCTTAATTAAACGAACATTGGTTGCGCGGGTGGTGATAAAAATTATTATAATCAAGGTTGCGGTCTTGATATAAACACCTGATCCATTATTTACTTACATATGTCAGAGTAAACTAAGAATTGTATAGTGTAGAAAAGGCAATTCATCCAGTAGACCGGTTTCGTCCTTATTGGGAACTCATCATGTACTGGCCAGAATTTGCCGCGGACAGGACTCGAACCTGGGCACGTCTGCTTCGGAACCTGGTGCTCTAACCACTGAGCCATCCTGCCGCACACTACACTGCACCCAATTTTCAGTTATATATTAACTAATGTAAACTGGTTAGTCTATTTTTCCTTTGGCCAGTACATGATGATTTCCGAATAAGGACGAAACCGGTCTACTGGATGAATTGCATTTAATAAACTTTACAATTTTTAGTTTATACTGACATATGTAAGTAAATAATGGGTCAGGTGTTTACATCAAGACCGCAACCTTGATTATAATAATTGTTATCACCACCAGCGCAACCAAAGTTCGTTTAATTATATAAATGTTCATTTCAATACCACTTCCCCATGTAGTGTAGTGCCTGTTCAGCAATGATAGATTGGGGATGGTTAGTTGGAAATTTGGGTCTATATGCATGTCATATGAGCTCCACCTAAAGGAAAAAAGACTAACCATGTTGCATTAGTGAGTAAATAACTAAAATATGTGTGCAGTGTAGTGTGCCGAATGATGGCTCCGTGATTAGAGCATCAAATTCCGAAGAGCAGTTGCATCCGAGGTTTCGATTCATGTCTACGCGCCAAATTCTGGCCAGTACATGATGAGTTCCCAATAAGGACGATACCGGTCTACTGGATGAATTGGCTTTTCTACACTATACAATTCTTAGTTTATACTGATATATGTAAGTATTTAATGGGTCATGTGTTTATATGAAGACCGCAACCTTGATTATAATAATTGTTATCACCACCCGCGCAACCAAAGTTCGTTTAATTATATAAATGTTCATTTCAATACCACTTCACCATGTAGTGTGGTTTCTGTTTAGCAATGATAGATTGGGGATGGTTAGTTGGAAATTTGGGTGTATATGAATGTCATATGAGCTCCACGTAAAGGAAAAATAGACTAACTATATTGCATTAGTGAGTAAATAACTAAATTTGTGTGCAGTGTAGTGTGCGGAAGGATGGCTCAGTGATTAGAGCATCAAATTCCGAAGCAGAAGTTCCCGAGTTTCGAGTCATGTCGGCGCCATATTCTGGCCAGTACATGATGAGTTTCCAATGAGAACGAAAGCGGTCTACTGGATGAATTGCCTTTTCTCCACTATACAATTCTTAGTTTATACTGAAATATGTAAGTAATTAATGGGTCTGGTGTTTATATGAAGACCGCAACCTTGATTATAACAATTGTTATCACCACCCGCGCAACCAAAGTTCGTTTAATTATATAAATGTTCATTTCAATACCACTTCCCCATGTAGTGTGGTGTCCGTTCAGTAATGACAGATTGGGGATGGCTATTTGGAACTTTGGGTTTAAATGGATGCCATATGAGCTCCACCTAAAGTAAAATAGACTAACCAAGTTACATTAGTTAGTATATAACTGAAAATTGTGTGCAGTATAATGTGCGGCAGGATGGCTTAGTGATTAGAGGACCAGATTCCGAAGCAGACGTGCCCAGGTTCGATTCCTGCCCGCGGCAAATTCTGGCCAGTATTTGAGGAGTTCCCAATAAGGACGAAACCGGTCTACTGGATGAATTACCTTTTCTACACTATGCAATTCTTTGTTTATACTGACATATGACTAATAACAATAATAATAAATTTAAATAGAATATGAGTAATTTGGCTCTCAAGCCAAATTAATAACGTAAACTGAAAAAACTCTAAGGTCAATTCTTCTTTGTAATTAATTAATTACTAGGACAATTGGATTTTTACAGTTTACATATTAGTCATTCCTTTGTCCATTTTCTGTGACAAACAAATCTTTAAGGTCAGGTCAGAAAAATTGTAAACGAATCTAATTTGTACGCTCTGCATAGAACACTTTATGCCTGTCTGAGTATATCTCTGTTCCTTGGTTGTTAGTTTATGCATCGTTGAGTAATTTGTTAACGGAATGTTCAGGTGAGCAGTGTCTTCTCAATATAAGTCTATGGGATTTTTATGCTATTTATTCTTAATTTTTATGAAAAACATAAGACTGATCAGTAGGAAAATATAAAGCACACCCGGCCAGATCAGTCTGAAGCACAGGGCCGAGTTTGAAGTCTGTAAAATTAAAGTTCTATGAGTATTTAGAGTTGATAATCTTACTCTCAGAATAATAACAATAAGTAGAATGTATATTTCCTAAAGAAAATGTGAGTGGTGCTTGCAGTAGCCGAACTCGGCCCTCAGTTGCTACCCAGGGTAGCTGCTAGGATAATCGGAGTGATTCCTAGAGTGTTGCAATGAGGTTGTTTAGTTACTTGGAGTGGTTTTTAGGGTCCCTAGTATGGGAGTTAGGGTTGTTGCTAGGGTAATCATTGTGATTGCTAGGGCCCCAGGGGTACAAATTACACCTCACTGTGGAGTATGTTTTCGCACAGCATGAAAGCTGCTCCAAATGGGGCGATTAACATGTTTCTACGACACTCCTCTCTCGGAGCTATGATCCGTCGAAGTTGGCCGCTATACATTGTCTACGGGATTTTTGGGGCGATTTGTCGTTCACTGTGCGAACGTTGTACGTCCGATCGCTTATATAAGTCATAGCATATCTCTCCGCACAATTTGATGACTCTTTTGTGGGTCTGTAACAAAAACTGCGGGACAAGTTATGCGCCAAAATTTGTACGGAAGAAAAATAAGAATTATAACAAATATGGTGCATAGTAATAGTGTGCTTTGCCTTCAGCAAGCACCACTAATAATAACAAATAAATAATTTGATTGAAACAGTTTTCCTTCTATTATAAAGAAATTCATATTCATTTAATTGCTACAGTCGATTAACAGTATGCGTATGTGCCTACGTTTTTAAATAATAAGCAAAATTTTAAACTTAATCACAAAATTGTTGATAAGAATTCAAAATAGCATATGATATATAATGCATTCCGTCCTCTAGGCTGTTTTCATAGAATCTTAAAATGTAGAAAAGTCAACTCATCCCGCATTTTTTAAAATCTGAATTTTGACTAAAACAGATAATTTCCCAGTAGTTTCTTTCTTATTGTACTTCAGACTCATAGTTGTGTGTCACATTACAGCTATTGTTTTCACATTCCAACTTAAAACAGATTCCGGTTATACCATCATTTTACGCTCATCCTTCCTCTTGTCCACTTTTATGTGCTTCAATTAAGGATTCAATTTTCTGATTACACGTTTGATTTTATAACTCATTGATTTGAAAGCTTTTTTGCGTCTTCCAACCCAACTTTACCCATTGAGATCATTCTAGTAATAGAGAACTTCAAATATTTCGAATAAATAATAAATCTGACCAAGTTACATTAGTTAGTATATAACTGAAAATTGTGTGCAGTGTAGTGTGCGGCAGGATGGCTCAGTGGTTAGAGCACCAGATTCTGAAGCAGACGTGCGCAAGTTCGAGTCCGGTCCGCGGCAAATCCTGGCCGGTATATGATGAGTTCCCAATTAGTACGAAACCGGTCTACTGGATGAATTGCCTTCTTTACACTATACAATTCTTAGTTTATACTGACATTTGTAAATAATTAATGGATCAGGTGTTTATATCAAGACCGCAACCTTGATTATAATAATTGTTATCACCACCCGCGCAACCAATGTTCGTTTAATTATATAAATGTTCATTTCAATCCCAATTCCCCATGTAGTGTGGTGTCCGTTCAGTAATGACAGATTGGGGATGGCTATTTGGAACTTTGGGTTTAAATGGATGCCATATGAGCTCCACCTAAAGTAAAATAGACTAACCAAGTTACATTAGTTAGTATATAACTGAAAATTGTGTGCAGTATAATGTGCGGCAGGATGGCTTAGTGATTAGAGGACCAGATTCCGAAGCAGACGTGCCCAGGTTCGATTCCTGCCCGCGGCAAATTCTGGCCAGTATTTGAGGAGTTCCCAATAAGGACGAAACCGGTCCACTGGATGAATTACCTTTTCTACACTATGCAATTCTTTGTTTATACTGACATATGACTAATAACAATAATAATAAATTTAAATAGAATATGAGTAATTTGGCTCCCAAGCCAAATTAATAACGTAAACTGAAAAAACTCTAAGGTCAATTCTTCTTTGTAATTAATTAATTACTAGGACAATTGGATTTTTACAGTTTACATATTAGTCATTCCTTTGTCCATTTTCTGTGACAAACAAATCTTTAAGGTCAGGTCAGAAAAATTGTAAACGAATCTAATTTGTACGCTCTGCATAGAACACTTTATGCCTGTCCTTTGTCCATTTTCTGTGACAAACAAATCTTTAAGGTCAGGTCAGAAAAATTGTAAACGAATCTAATTTGTACGCTCTGCATAGAACACTTTATGCCTGTCTGAGTATATCTCTGTTCCTTGGTTGTTAGTTTATGCATCGTTGAGTAATTTGTTAACGGAATGTTCAGGTGAGCAATGTCTTCTCAATATAAGTCTATGGGATTTTTATGCTATTTATTCTTAATTTTTATGAAAAACATAAGACTGATCAGTAGGAAAATATAAAGCACACCTGGCCAGATCAGTCTGAAGCGCACGGCCGAGTTTGAAGTCTGTAAAATTAAAGTTCTATGAGTATTTAGAGTTGATAATCTTACTCTCAGAATTATAACAATAAGTAGAATGTATATTTCCTAAAGAAAATGTGAGTTGTGCTTGTAGTAGCCGAACTCGGCCCTCAGTTGCTACCCATGTTAGCTGCTAGGATAATCGGAGTGATTCCTAGAGTGTTGCAATGAGGTTGTTTAGTTACTTGGAGTGGTTTTTAGGGTCGCTAGTATGGGAGTTAGGGTTGTTGCTAGTGTAATCATTGTGATTGCTAGGGCCCCAGGGGTACAAATTACACCTCAATGTGGAGTATGTTTTCGCACAGCATGAAAGCTGTTCCAAATGGGGCGATTAACATGTTTCTACGACACTCTCTCTCTGTCGGAGCTATGATCCGTCGAAGTTGGCCGCTATACATTGTCTACGGGATTTTTGGGGCGATTTGTCGTTCACTGTGCGAACGTTGTACGTCCGATCGCTTATATAAGTCATAGCATATCTCTCCGCACAATTTGATGACACTTTTGTGGGTCTGTAACAAAAACTGCGGGACAAGTTATGCGCCAAAATTTGTACGGAAGAAAAATAAGAATTATAACAAATATGGTGCATAGTAATAGTGTGCTTTGCCTTCAGCAAGCACCACTAATAATAACAAATAAATAATTTGATTGAAACAGTTTTCCTTCTATTATAAAGAAATTCATATTCATTTAATTGCTGCAGTCGATTAACAGTATGCGTATGTGCCTACGTTTTTAAATAATAAGCAAAATTTTAAACTTAATCACAAAATTGTTGATAAGAATTCAAAATAGCATATGATATATAATGCATTCCGTCCTCTAGGCTGTTTTCATAGAATCTTAAAATGTAGAAAAGTCAACTCATCCCGCATTTTTTTAAATCTGAATTTTGACTAAAACAGATAATTTCCCAGTAGTTTCTTTCTTATTGTACTTCAGACTCATAGTTGTGTGTCACATTACAGCTATTGTTTTCACATTCCAACTTAATACAGATTCCGGTTATACCATCATTTTACGCTCATCCTTCCTCTTGTCCACTTTTATGTGCTTCAATTAAGGATTCAATTTTCTGATTACACGTTTGATTTTATAACTCATTGATTTGAAAGCTTTTTTGCGTCTTCCAACCCAACTTTACCCATTGAGATCATTCTAGTAATAGAGAACTTCAAATATTTCGAATAAATAATAAATCTGACCAAGTTACATTAGTTAGTATATAACTGAAAATTGTGTGCAGTGTAGTGTGCGGCAGGATGGCTCAGTGGTTAGAGCACCAGATTCTGAAGCAGACGTGCGCAAGTTCGAGTCCGGTCCGCGGCAAATCCTGGCCGGTATATGATGAGTTCCCAATTAGTACGAAACCGGTCTACTGGATGAATTGCCTTCTTTACACTATACAATTCTTAGTTTATACTGACATTTGTAAATAATTAATGGATCAGGTGTTTATATCAAGACCGCAACCTTGATTATAATAATTGTTATCACCACCCGCGCAACCAATGTTCGTTTAATTATATAAATGTTCATTTCAATCCCAATTCCCCATGTAGTGTGGTGTCCGTTCAGTAATGACAGATTGGGGATGGCTATTTGGAACTTTGGGTTTAAATGGATGCCATATGAGCTCCACCTAAAGTAAAATAGACTAACCAAGTTACATTAGTTAGTATATAACTGAAAATTGTGTGCAGTATAATGTGCGGCAGGATGGCTTAGTGATTAGAGGACCAGATTCCGAAGCAGACGTGCCCAGGTTCGATTCCTGCCCGCGGCAAATTCTGGCCAGTATTTGAGGAGTTCCCAATAAGGACGAAACCGGTCCACTGGATGAATTACCTTTTCTACACTATGCAATTCTTTGTTTATACTGACATATGACTAATAACAATAATAATAAATTTAAATAGAATATGAGTAATTTGGCTCCCAAGCCAAATTAATAACGTAAACTGAAAAAACTCTAAGGTCAATTCTTCTTTGTAATTAATTAATTACTAGGACAATTGGATTTTTACAGTTTACATATTAGTCATTCCTTTGTCCATTTTCTGTGACAAACAAATCTTTAAGGTCAGGTCAGAAAAATTGTAAACGAATCTAATTTGTACGCTCTGCATAGAACACTTTATGCCTGTCCTTTGTCCATTTTCTGTGACAAACAAATCTTTAAGGTCAGGTCAGAAAAATTGTAAACGAATCTAATTTGTACGCTCTGCATAGAACACTTTATGCCTGTCTGAGTATATCTCTGTTCCTTGGTTGTTAGTTTATGCATCGTTGAGTAATTTGTTAACGGAATGTTCAGGTGAGCAATGTCTTCTCAATATAAGTCTATGGGATTTTTATGCTATTTATTCTTAATTTTTATGAAAAACATAAGACTGATCAGTAGGAAAATATAAAGCACACCTGGCCAGATCAGTCTGAAGCGCACGGCCGAGTTTGAAGTCTGTAAAATTAAAGTTCTATGAGTATTTAGAGTTGATAATCTTACTCTCAGAATTATAACAATAAGTAGAATGTATATTTCCTAAAGAAAATGTGAGTTGTGCTTGTAGTAGCCGAACTCGGCCCTCAGTTGCTACCCATGTTAGCTGCTAGGATAATCGGAGTGATTCCTAGAGTGTTGCAATGAGGTTGTTTAGTTACTTGGAGTGGTTTTTAGGGTCGCTAGTATGGGAGTTAGGGTTGTTGCTAGTGTAATCATTGTGATTGCTAGGGCCCCAGGGGTACAAATTACACCTCAATGTGGAGTATGTTTTCGCACAGCATGAAAGCTGTTCCAAATGGGGCGATTAACATGTTTCTACGACACTCTCTCTCTGTCGGAGCTATGATCCGTCGAAGTTGGCCGCTATACATTGTCTACGGGATTTTTGCGGCGATTTGTCGTACACTGTGCGAACGTTGTACGTCCGATCGCTTATATAAGTCATAGCATATCTCTCCGCACAATTTGATGACACTTTTGTGGGTCTGTAACAAAAACTGCGGGACAAGTTATGCGCCAAAATTTGTACGGAAGAAAAATAAGAATAATAACAAATATGGTGCATAGTAATAGTGTGCTTTGCCTTCAGCAAGCACCACTAATAATAACAAATAAATAATTTGATTGAAACAGTTTTCCTTCTATTATAAAGAAATTCATATTCATTTAATTGCTACAGTCGATTAACAGTATGCGTATGTGCCTACGTTTTTAAATAATAAGCAAAATTTTAAACTTAATCACAAAATTGTTGATAAGAATTCAAAATAGCATATGATATATAATGCATTCCGTCCTCTAGGCTGTTTTCATAGAATCTTAAAATGTAGAAAAGTCAACTCATCCCGCATTTTTTTAAATCTGAATTTTGACTAAAACAGATAATTTCCCAGTAGTTTCTTTCTTATTGTACTTCAGACTCATAGTTGTGTGTCACATTACAGCTATTGTTTTCACATTCCAACTTAATACAGATTCCGGTTATACCATCATTTTACGCTCATCCTTCCTCTTGTCCACTTTTATGTGCTTCAATTAAGGATTCAATTTTCTGATTACACGTTTGATTTTATAACTCATTGATTTGAAAGCTTTTTTGCGTCTTCCAACCCAACTTTACCCATTGAGATCATTCTAGTAATAGAGAACTTCAAATATTTCGAATAAATAATAAATCTGACCAAGTTACATTAGTTAGTATATAACTGAAAATTGTGTGCAGTGTAGTGTGCGGCAGGATGGCTCAGTGGTTAGAGCACCAGATTCTGAAGCAGACGTGCGCAAGTTCGAGTCCGGTCCGCGGCAAATCCTGGCCGGTATATGATGAGTTCCCAATTAGTACGAAACCGGTCTACTGGATGAATTGCCTTCTTTACACTATACAATTCTTAGTTTATACTGACATTTGTAAATAATTAATGGATCAGGTGTTTATATCAAGACCGCAACCTTGATTATAATAATTGTTATCACCACCCGCGCAACCAATGTTCGTTTAATTATATAAATGTTCATTTCAATCCCAATTCCCCATGTAGTGTGGTGTCCGTTCAGTAATGACAGATTGGGGATGGCTATTTGGAACTTTGGGTTTAAATGGATGCCATATGAGCTCCACCTAAAGTAAAATAGACTAACCAAGTTACATTAGTTAGTATATAACTGAAAATTGTGTGCAGTATAATGTGCGGCAGGATGGCTTAGTGATTAGAGGACCAGATTCCGAAGCAGACGTGCCCAGGTTCGATTCCTGCCCGCGGCAAATTCTGGCCAGTATTTGAGGAGTTCCCAATAAGGACGAAACCGGTCCACTGGATGAATTACCTTTTCTACACTATGCAATTCTTTGTTTATACTGACATATGACTAATAACAATAATAATAAATTTAAATAGAATATGAGTAATTTGGCTCCCAAGCCAAATTAATAACGTAAACTGAAAAAACTCTAAGGTCAATTCTTCTTTGTAATTAATTAATTACTAGGACAATTGGATTTTTACAGTTTACATATTAGTCATTCCTTTGTCCATTTTCTGTGACAAACAAATCTTTAAGGTCAGGTCAGAAAAATTGTAAACGAATCTAATTTGTACGCTCTGCATAGAACACTTTATGCCTGTCCTTTGTCCATTTTCTGTGACAAACAAATCTTTAAGGTCAGGTCAGAAAAATTGTAAACGAATCTAATTTGTACGCTCTGCATAGAACACTTTATGCCTGTCTGAGTATATCTCTGTTCCTTGGTTGTTAGTTTATGCATCGTTGAGTAATTTGTTAACGGAATGTTCAGGTGAGCAATGTCTTCTCAATATAAGTCTATGGGATTTTTATGCTATTTATTCTTAATTTTTATGAAAAACATAAGACTGATCAGTAGGAAAATATAAAGCACACCTGGCCAGATCAGTCTGAAGCGCACGGCCGAGTTTGAAGTCTGTAAAATTAAAGTTCTATGAGTATTTAGAGTTGATAATCTTACTCTCAGAATTATAACAATAAGTAGAATGTATATTTCCTAAAGAAAATGTGAGTTGTGCTTGTAGTAGCCGAACTCGGCCCTCAGTTGCTACCCATGTTAGCTGCTAGGATAATCGGAGTGATTCCTAGAGTGTTGCAATGAGGTTGTTTAGTTACTTGGAGTGGTTTTTAGGGTCGCTAGTATGGGAGTTAGGGTTGTTGCTAGTGTAATCATTGTGATTGCTAGGGCCCCAGGGGTACAAATTACACCTCAATGTGGAGTATGTTTTCGCACAGCATGAAAGCTGTTCCAAATGGGGCGATTAACATGTTTCTACGACACTCTCTCTCTGTCGGAGCTATGATCCGTCGAAGTTGGCCGCTATACATTGTCTACGGGATTTTTGCGGCGATTTGTCGTACACTGTGCGAACGTTGTACGTCCGATCGCTTATATAAGTCATAGCATATCTCTCCGCACAATTTGATGACACTTTTGTGGGTCTGTAACAAAAACTGCGGGACAAGTTATGCGCCAAAATTTGTACGGAAGTAAAATAAGAATAATAACAAATATGGTGCATAGTAATAGTGTGCTTTGCCTTCAGCAAGCACCACTAATAATAACAAATAAATAATTTGATTGAAACAGTTTTCCTCCTATTATAAAGAAATTCATATTCATTTAATTGCTACAGTCGATTAACAGTATGCGTATGTGCCTACGTTTTTAAATAATAAGCAAAATTTTAAACTTAATCACAAAATTGTTGATAAGAATTCAAAATAGCATATGATATATAATGCATTCCGTCCTCTAGGCTGTTTTCATAGAATCTTAAAATGTAGAAAAGTCAACTCATCCCGCATTTTTTTAAATCTGAATTTTGACTAAAACAGATAATTTCCCAGTAGTTTCTTTCTTATTGTACTTCAGACTCATAGTTGTGTGTCACATTACAGCTATTGTTTTCACATTCCAACTTAATACAGATTCCGGTTATACCATCATTTTACGCTCATCCTTCCTCTTGTCCACTTTTATGTGCTTCAATTAAGGATTCAATTTTCTGATTACACGTTTGATTTTATAACTCATTGATTTGAAAGCTTTTTTGCGTCTTCCAACCCAACTTTACCCATTGAGATCATTCTAGTAATAGAGAACTTCAAATATTTCGAATAAATAATAAATCTGACCAAGTTACATTAGTTAGTATATAACTGAAAATTGTGTGCAATGTAGTGTGCGGCAGGATGGCTCAGTGGTTAGAGCACCAGATTCTGAAGCAGACGTGCGCAAGTTCGAGTCCGGTCCGCGGCAAATCCTGGCCGGTATATGATGAGTTCCCAATTAGTACGAAACCGGTCTACTGGATGAATTGCCTTCTTTACACTATACAATTCTTAGTTTATACTGACATTTGTAAATAATTAATGGATCAGGTGTTTATATCAAGACCGCAACCTTGATTATAATAATTGTTATCACCACCCGCGCAACCAATGTTCGTTTAATTATATAAATGTTCATTTCAATCCCAATTCCCCATGTAGTGTGGTGTCCGTTCAGTAATGACAGATTGGGGATGGCTATTTGGAACTTTGGGTTTAAATGGATGCCATATGAGCTCCACCTAAAGTAAAATAGACTAACCAAGTTACATTAGTTAGTATATAACTGAAAATTGTGTGCAGTATAATGTGCGGCAGGATGGCTTAGTGATTAGAGGACCAGATTCCGAAGCAGACGTGCCCAGGTTCGATTCCTGCCCGCGGCAAATTCTGGCCAGTATTTGAGGAGTTCCCAATAAGGACGAAACCGGTCCACTGGATGAATTACCTTTTCTACACTATGCAATTCTTTGTTTATACTGACATATGACTAATAACAATAATAATAAATTTAAATAGAATATGAGTAATTTGGCTCCCAAGCCAAATTAATAACGTAAACTGAAAAAACTCTAAGGTCAATTCTTCTTTGTAATTAATTAATTACTAGGACAATTGGATTTTTACAGTTTACATATTAGTCATTCCTTTGTCCATTTTCTGTGACAAACAAATCTTTAAGGTCAGGTCAGAAAAATTGTAAACGAATCTAATTTGTACGCTCTGCATAGAACACTTTATGCCTGTCCTTTGTCCATTTTCTGTGACAAACAAATCTTTAAGGTCAGGTCAGAAAAATTGTAAACGAATCTAATTTGTACGCTCTGCATAGAACACTTTATGCCTGTCTGAGTATATCTCTGTTCCTTGGTTGTTAGTTTATGCATCGTTGAGTAATTTGTTAACGGAATGTTCAGGTGAGCAATGTCTTCTCAATATAAGTCTATGGGATTTTTATGCTATTTATTCTTAATTTTTATGAAAAACATAAGACTGATCAGTAGGAAAATATAAAGCACACCTGGCCAGATCAGTCTGAAGCGCACGGCCGAGTTTGAAGTCTGTAAAATTAAAGTTCTATGAGTATTTAGAGTTGATAATCTTACTCTCAGAATTATAACAATAAGTAGAATGTATATTTCCTAAAGAAAATGTGAGTTGTGCTTGTAGTAGCCGAACTCGGCCCTCAGTTGCTACCCATGTTAGCTGCTAGGATAATCGGAGTGATTCCTAGAGTGTTGCAATGAGGTTGTTTAGTTACTTGGAGTGGTTTTTAGGGTCGCTAGTATGGGAGTTAGGGTTGTTGCTAGTGTAATCATTGTGATTGCTAGGGCCCCAGGGGTACAAATTACACCTCAATGTGGAGTATGTTTTCGCACAGCATGAAAGCTGTTCCAAATGGGGCGATTAACATGTTTCTACGACACTCTCTCTCTGTCGGAGCTATGATCCGTCGAAGTTGGCCGCTATACATTGTCTACGGGATTTTTGCGGCGATTTGTCGTACACTGTGCGAACGTTGTACGTCCGATCGCTTATATAAGTCATAGCATATCTCTCCGCACAATTTGATGACACTTTTGTGGGTCTGTAACAAAAACTGCGGGACAAGTTATGCGCCAAAATTTGTACGGAAGTAAAATAAGAATAATAACAAATATGGTGCATAGTAATAGTGTGCTTTGCCTTCAGCAAGCACCACTAATAATAACAAATAAATAATTTGATTGAAACAGTTTTCCTTCTATTATAAAGAAATTCATATTCATTTAATTGCTACAGTCGATTAACAGTATGCGTATGTGCCTACGTTTTTAAATAATAAGCAAAATTTTAAACTTAATCACAAAATTGTTGATAAGAATTCAAAATAGCATATGATATATAATGCATTCCGTCCTCTAGGCTGTTTTCATAGAATCTTAAAATGTAGAAAAGTCAACTCATCCCGCATTTTTTTAAATCTGAATTTTGACTAAAACAGATAATTTCCCAGTAGTTTCTTTCTTATTGTACTTCAGACTCATAGTTGTGTGTCACATTACAGCTATTGTTTTCACATTCCAACTTAATACAGATTCCGGTTATACCATCATTTTACGCTCATCCTTCCTCTTGTCCACTTTTATGTGCTTCAATTAAGGATTCAATTTTCTGATTACACGTTTGATTTTATAACTCATTGATTTGAAAGCTTTTTTGCGTCTTCCAACCCAACTTTACCCATTGAGATCATTCTAGTAATAGAGAACTTCAAATATTTCGAATAAATAATAAATCTGACCAAGTTACATTAGTTAGTATATAACTGAAAATTGTGTGCAGTGTAGTGTGCGGCAGGATGGCTCAGTGGTTAGAGCACCAGATTCTGAAGCAGACGTGCGCAAGTTCGAGTCCGGTCCGCGGCAAATCCTGGCCGGTATATGATGAGTTCCCAATTAGTACGAAACCGGTCTACTGGATGAATTGCCTTCTTTACACTATACAATTCTTAGTTTATACTGACATTTGTAAATAATTAATGGATCAGGTGTTTATATCAAGACCGCAACCTTGATTATAATAATTGTTATCACCACCCGCGCAACCAATGTTCGTTTAATTATATAAATGTTCATTTCAATCCCAATTCCCCATGTAGTGTGGTGTCCGTTCAGTAATGACAGATTGGGGATGGCTATTTGGAACTTTGGGTTTAAATGGATGCCATATGAGCTCCACCTAAAGTAAAATAGACTAACCAAGTTACATTAGTTAGTATATAACTGAAAATTGTGTGCAGTATAATGTGCGGCAGGATGGCTTAGTGATTAGAGGACCAGATTCCGAAGCAGACGTGCCCAGGTTCGATTCCTGCCCGCGGCAAATTCTGGCCAGTATTTGAGGAGTTCCCAATAAGGACGAAACCGGTCCACTGGATGAATTACCTTTTCTACACTATGCAATTCTTTGTTTATACTGACATATGACTAATAACAATAATAATAAATTTAAATAGAATATGAGTAATTTGGCTCCCAAGCCAAATTAATAACGTAAACTGAAAAAACTCTAAGGTCAATTCTTCTTTGTAATTAATTAATTACTAGGACAATTGGATTTTTACAGTTTACATATTAGTCATTCCTTTGTCCATTTTCTGTGACAAACAAATCTTTAAGGTCAGGTCAGAAAAATTGTAAACGAATCTAATTTGTACGCTCTGCATAGAACACTTTATGCCTGTCCTTTGTCCATTTTCTGTGACAAACAAATCTTTAAGGTCAGGTCAGAAAAATTGTAAACGAATCTAATTTGTACGCTCTGCATAGAACACTTTATGCCTGTCTGAGTATATCTCTGTTCCTTGGTTGTTAGTTTATGCATCGTTGAGTAATTTGTTAACGGAATGTTCAGGTGAGCAATGTCTTCTCAATATAAGTCTATGGGATTTTTATGCTATTTATTCTTAATTTTTATGAAAAACATAAGACTGATCAGTAGGAAAATATAAAGCACACCTGGCCAGATCAGTCTGAAGCGCACGGCCGAGTTTGAAGTCTGTAAAATTAAAGTTCTATGAGTATTTAGAGTTGATAATCTTACTCTCAGAATTATAACAATAAGTAGAATGTATATTTCCTAAAGAAAATGTGAGTTGTGCTTGTAGTAGCCGAACTCGGCCCTCAGTTGCTACCCATGTTAGCTGCTAGGATAATCGGAGTGATTCCTAGAGTGTTGCAATGAGGTTGTTTAGTTACTTGGAGTGGTTTTTAGGGTCGCTAGTATGGGAGTTAGGGTTGTTGCTAGTGTAATCATTGTGATTGCTAGGGCCCCAGGGGTACAAATTACACCTCAATGTGGAGTATGTTTTCGCACAGCATGAAAGCTGTTCCAAATGGGGCGATTAACATGTTTCTACGACACTCTCTCTCTGTCGGAGCTATGATCCGTCGAAGTTGGCCGCTATACATTGTCTACGGGATTTTTGCGGCGATTTGTCGTACACTGTGCGAACGTTGTACGTCCGATCGCTTATATAAGTCATAGCATATCTCTCCGCACAATTTGATGACACTTTTGTGGGTCTGTAACAAAAACTGCGGGACAAGTTATGCGCCAAAATTTGTACGGAAGTAAAATAAGAATAATAACAAATATGGTGCATAGTAATAGTGTGCTTTGCCTTCAGCAAGCACCACTAATAATAACAAATAAATAATTTGATTGAAACAGTTTTCCTTCTATTATAAAGAAATTCATATTCATTTAATTGCTACAGTCGATTAACAGTATGCGTATGTGCCTACGTTTTTAAATAATAAGCAAAATTTTAAACTTAATCACAAAATTGTTGATAAGAATTCAAAATAGCATATGATATATAATGCATTCCGTCCTCTAGGCTGTTTTCATAGAATCTTAAAATGTAGAAAAGTCAACTCATCCCGCATTTTTTTAAATCTGAATTTTGACTAAAACAGATAATTTCCCAGTAGTTTCTTATTGTACTTCAGACTCATAGTTGTGTGTCACATTACAGCTATTGTTTTCACATTCCAACTTAATACAGATTCCGGTTATACCATCATTTTACGCTCATCCTTCCTCTTGTCCACTTTTATGTGCTTCAATTAAGGATTCAATTTTCTGATTACACGTTTGATTTTATAACTCATTGATTTGAAAGCTTTTTTGCGTCTTCCAACCCAACTTTACCCATTGAGATCATTCTAGTAATAGAGAACTTCAAATATTTCGAATAAATAATAAATCTGACCAAGTTACATTAGTTAGTATATAACTGAAAATTGTGTGCAGTGTAGTGTGCGGCAGGATGGCTCAGTGGTTAGAGCACCAGATTCTGAAGCAGACGTGCGCAAGTTCGAGTCCGGTCCGCGGCAAATCCTGGCCGGTATATGATGAGTTCCCAATTAGTACGAAACCGGTCTACTGGATGAATTGCCTTCTTTACACTATACAATTCTTAGTTTATACTGACATTTGTAAATAATTAATGGATCAGGTGTTTATATCAAGACCGCAACCTTGATTATAATAATTGTTATCACCACCCGCGCAACCAATGTTCGTTTAATTATATAAATGTTCATTTCAATCCCAATTCCCCATGTAGTGTGGTGTCCGTTCAGTAATGACAGATTGGGGATGGCTATTTGGAACTTTGGGTTTAAATGGATGCCATATGAGCTCCACCTAAAGTAAAATAGACTAACCAAGTTACATTAGTTAGTATATAACTGAAAATTGTGTGCAGTATAATGTGCGGCAGGATGGCTTAGTGATTAGAGGACCAGATTCCGAAGCAGACGTGCCCAGGTTCGATTCCTGCCCGCGGCAAATTCTGGCCAGTATTTGAGGAGTTCCCAATAAGGACGAAACCGGTCCACTGGATGAATTACCTTTTCTACACTATGCAATTCTTTGTTTATACTGACATATGACTGATAACAATAATAATAAATTTAAATAGAATATGAGTAATTTGGCTCCCAAGCCAAATTAATAACGTAAACTGAAAAAACTCTAAGGTCAATTCTTCTTTGTAATTAATTAATTACTAGGACAATTGGATATTTACAGTTTACATATTAGTCATTCCTTTGTCCATTTTCTGTGACAAACAAATCTTTAAGGTCAGGTCAGAAAAATTGTAAACGAATCTAATTTGTACGCTCTGCATAGAACACTTTATGCCTGTCCTTTGTCCATTTTCTGTGACAAACAAATCTTTAAGGTCAGGTCAGAAAAATTGTAAACGAATCTAATTTGTACGCTCTGCATAGAACACTTTATGCCTGTCTGAGTATATCTCTGTTCCTTGGTTGTTAGTTTATGCATCGTTGAGTAATTTGTTAACGGAATGTTCAGGTGAGCAATGTCTTCTCAATATAAGTCTATGGGATTTTTATGCTATTTATTCTTAATTTTTATGAAAAACATAAGACTGATCAGTAGGAAAATATAAAGCACACCTGGCCAGATCAGTCTGAAGCGCACGGCCGAGTTTGAAGTCTGTAAAATTAAAGTTCTATGAGTATTTAGAGTTGATAATCTTACTCTCAGAATTATAACAATAAGTAGAATGTATATTTCCTAAAGAAAATGTGAGTTGTGCTTGTAGTAGCCGAACTCGGCCCTCAGTTGCTACCCATGTTAGCTGCTAGGATAATCGGAGTGATTCCTAGAGTGTTGCAATGAGGTTGTTTAGTTACTTGGAGTGGTTTTTAGGGTCGCTAGTATGGGAGTTAGGGTTGTTGCTAGTGTAATCATTGTGATTGCTAGGGCCCCAGGGGTACAAATTACACCTCAATGTGGAGTATGTTTTCGCACAGCATGAAAGCTGTTCCAAATGGGGCGATTAACATGTTTCTACGACACTCTCTCTCTGTCGGAGCTATGATCCGTCGAAGTTGGCCGCTATACATTGTCTACGGGATTTTTGCGGCGATTTGTCGTTCACTGTGCGAACGTTGTACGTCCGATCGCTTATATAAGTCATAGCATATCTCTCCGCACAATTTGATGACACTTTTGTGGGTCTGTAACAAAAACTGCGGGACAAGTTATGCGCCAAAATTTGTACGGAAGTAAAATAAGAATAATAACAAATATGGTGCATAGTAATAGTGTGCTTTGCCTTCAGCAAGCACCACTAATAATAACAAATAAATAATTTGATTGAAACAGTTTTCCTCCTATTATAAAGAAATTCATATTCATTTAATTGCTACAGTCGATTAACAGTATGCGTATGTGCCTACTTTTTTTAAATAATAAGCAAAATTTTAAACTTAATCACAAAATTGTTGATAAGAATTCAAAATAGCATATGATATATAATGCATTCCGTCCTCTAGGCTGTTTTCATAGAATCTTAAAATGTAGAAAAGTCAACTCATCCCGCATTTTTTTAAATCTGAATTTTGACTAAAACAGATAATTTTCCAGTAGTACTTTTTCTTATTGTACTTCAGACTCATAGTTGTGTGTCACATTACAGCTATTGTTTTCACATTCCAACTTAATACAGATTCCGGTTATACCATCATTTTACGCTCATCCTTCCTCTTGTCCACTTTTATGTGCTTCAATTAAGGATTCAATTTTCTGATTACACGTTTGATTTTATAACTCATTGATTTGAAAGCTTTTTTGCGTCTTCCAACCCAACTTTACCCATTGAGATCATTCTAGTAATAGAGAACTTCAAATATTTCGAATAAATAATAAATCTGACCAAGTTACATTAGTTAGTATATAACTGAAAATTGTGTGCAGTGTAGTGTGCGGCAGGATGGCTCAGTGGTTAGAGCACCAGATTCTGAAGCAGACGTGCGCAAGTTCGAGTCCGGTCCGCGGCAAATCCTGGCCGGTATATGATGAGTTCCCAATTAGTACGAAACCGGTCTACTGGATGAATTGCCTTCTTTACACTATACAATTCTTAGTTTATACTGACATTTGTAAATAATTAATGGATCAGGTGTTTATATCAAGACCGCAAACTTGATTATAATAATTGTTATCACCACCCGCGCAACCAATGTTCGTTTAATTATATAAATGTTCATTTCAATCCCAATTCCCCATGTAGTGTGGTGTCCGTTCAGTAATGACAGATTGGGGATGGCTATTTGGAACTTTGGGTTTAAATGGATGCCATATGAGCTCCACCTAAAGTAAAATAGACTAACCAAGTTACATTAGTTAGTATATAACTGAAAATTGTGTGCAGTATAATGTGCGGCAGGATGGCTTAGTGATTAGAGGACCAGATTCCGAAGCAGACGTGCCCAGGTTCGATTCCTGCCCGCGGCAAATTCTGGCCAGTATTTGAGGAGTTCCCAATAAGGACGAAACCGGTCCACTGGATGAATTACCTTTTCTACACTATGCAATTCTTTGTTTATACTGACATATGACTGATAACAATAATAATAAATTTAAATAGAATATGAGTAATTTGGCTCCCAAGCCAAATTAATAACGTAAACTGAAAAAACTCTAAGGTCAATTCTTCTTTGTAATTAATTAATTACTAGGACAATTGGATTTTTACAGTTTACATATTAGTCATTCCTTTGTCCATTTTCTGTGACAAACAAATCTTTAAGGTCAGGTCAGAAAAATTGTAAACGAATCTAATTTGTACGCTCTGCATAGAACACTTTATGCCTGTCCTTTGTCCATTTTCTGTGACAAACAAATCTTTAAGGTCAGGTCAGAAAAATTGTAAACGAATCTAATTTGTACGCTCTGCATAGAACACTTTATGCCTGTCTGAGTATATCTCTGTTCCTTGGTTGTTAGTTTATGCATCGTTGAGTAATTTGTTAACGGAATGTTCAGGTGAGCAATGTCTTCTCAATATAAGTCTATGGTATTTTTATGCTATTTATTCTTAATTTTTATGAAAAACATAAGACTGATCAGTAGGAAAATATAAAGCACACCTGGCCAGATCAGTCTGAAGCGCACGGCCGAGTTTGAAGTCTGTAAAATTAAAGTTCTATGAGTATTTAGAGTTGATAATCTTACTCTCAGAATTATAACAATAAGTAGAATGTATATTTCCTAAAGAAAATGTGAGTTGTGCTTGTAGTAGCCGAACTCGGCCCTCAGTTGCTACCCATGTTAGCTGCTAGGATAATCGGAGTGTTTCCTAGAGTGTTGCAATGAGGTTGTTTAGTTACTTGGAGTGGTTTTTAGGGTCGCTAGTATGGGAGTTAGGGTTGTTGCTAGTGTAATCATTGTGATTGCTAGGGCCCCAGGGGTACAAATTACACCTCAATGTGGAGTATGTTTTCGCACAGCATGAAAGCTGTTCCAAATGGGGCGATTAACATGTTTCTACGACACTCTCTCTCTGTCGGAGCTATGATCCGTCGAAGTTGGCCGCTATACATTGTCTACGGGATTTTTGCGGCGATTTGTCGTACACTGTGCGAACGTTGTACGTCCGATCGCTTATATAAGTCATAGCATATCTCTCCGCACAATTTGATGACACTTTTGTGGGTCTGTAACAAAAACTGCGGGACAAGTTATGCGCCAAAATTTGTACGGAAGTAAAATAAGAATAATAACAAATATGGTGCATAGTAATAGTGTGCTTTGCCTTCAGCAAGCACCACTAATAATAACAAATAAATAATTTGATTGAAACAGTTTTCCTCCTATTATAAAGTAATTCATATTCTTTTAATTGCTACAGTCGATTATCAATATGCGTATGTGCCTACTTTTTTTAAATAATAAGCAATATTTTAAACTTAATCACAAAATTGTTGATAAGAATTCAAAATAGCATATGATATATAATGCATTCCGTCCTCTAGGCTGTTTTCATAGAATCTTAAAATGTAGAAAAGTCAACTCATCCCGCATTTTTTAAAATCTGAATTTTGACTAAAACAGATAATTTCCCAGTACTTTCTTATTGTACTTCAGACTCATAGTTGTGTGTCACATTACAGCTATTGTTTTCACATTCAAACTTAAAACAGATTCCGGTTATACCATCATTTTACGCTCATCCTTCCTCTTGTCCACTTTTATGTGCTTCAATTAAGGATTCAATTTTCTGATTACACGTTTGATTTTATAACTCATTGATTTGAAAGCTTTTTTGCGTCTTCCAACCCAACTTTACCCATTGAGATCATTCTAGTAATAGAGAACTTCAAATATTTCGAATAAATAATAAATCTGACCAAGTTACATTAGTTAGTATATAACTGAAAATTGTGTGCAATGTAGTGTGCGGCAGGATGGCTCAGTGGTTAGAGCACCAGATTCTGAAGCAGACGTGCGCAAGTTCGAGTCCGGTTCGCGGCAAATCCTGGCCGGTATATGATGAGTTCCCAATTAGTACGAAACCGGTCTACTGGATGAATTGCCTTCTTTACACTATACAATTCTTAGTTTATACTGACATTTGTAAATAATTAATGGATCAGGTGTTTATATCAAGACCGCAAACTTGATTATAATAATTGTTATCACCACCCGCGCAACCAATGTTCGTTTAATTATATAAATGTTCATTTCAATCCCAATTCCCCATGTAGTGTGGTGTCCGTTCAGTAATGACAGATTGGGGATGGCTATTTGGAACTGGATTTAAATGGATGCCATATGAGCTCCACCTAAAGTAAAATAGACTAACCAAGTTACATTAGTTAGTATATAACTGAAAATTGTGTGCAGTATAATGTGCGGCAGGATGGCTTAGTGATTAGAGGACCAGATTCCGAAGCAGACGTGCCCAGGTTCGATTCCTGCCCGCGGCAAATTCTGGCCAGTATTTCAGGAGTTCCCAATAAGGACGAAACCGGTCCACTGGATGAATTACCTTTTCTACACTATGCAATTCTTTGTTTATACTGACATATGACTGATAACAATAATAATAAATTTAAATAGAATATGAGTAATTTGGCTCCCAAGCCAAATTAATAACGTAAACTGAAAAAACTCTAAGGTCAATTCTTCTTTGTAATTAATTAATTACTAGGACAATTGGATATTTACAGTTTACATATTAGTCATTCCTTTGTCCATTTTCTGTGACAAACAAATCTTTAAGGTCAGGTCAGAAAAATTGTAAACGAATCTAATTTGTACGCTCTGCATAGAACACTTTATGCCTGTCCTTTGTCCATTTTCTGTGACAAACAAATCTTTAAGGTCAGGTCAGAAAAATTGTAAACGAATCTAATTTGTACGCTCTGCATAGAACACTTTATGCCTGTCTGAGTATATCTCTGTTCCTTGGTTGTTAGTTTATGCATCGTTGAGTAATTTGTTAACGGAATGTTCAGGTGAGCAATGTCTTCTCAATATAAGTCTATGGTATTTTTATGCTATTTATTCTTAATTTTTATGAAAAACATAAGACTGATCAGTAGGAAAATATAAAGCACACCTGGCCAGATCAGTCTGAAGCGCACGGCCGAGTTTGAAGTCTGTAAAATTAAAGTTCTATGAGTATTTAGAGTTGATAATCTTACTCTCAGAATTATAACAATAAGTAGAATGTATATTTCCTAAAGAAAATGTGAGTTGTGCTTGTAGTAGCCGAACTCGGCCCTCAGTTGCTACCCATGTTAGCTGCTAGGATAATCGGAGTGTTTCCTAGAGTGTTGCAATGAGGTTGTTTAGTTACTTGGAGTGGTTTTTAGGGTCGCTAGTATGGGAGTTAGGGTTGTTGCTAGTGTAATCATTGTGATTGCTAGGGCCCCAGGGGTACAAATTACACCTCAATGTGGAGTATGTTTTCGCACAGCATGAAAGCTGTTCCAAATGGGGCGATTAACATGTTTCTACGACACTCTCTCTCTGTCGGAGCTATGATCCGTCGAAGTTGGCCACTATACATTGTCTACGGGATTTTTGCGGCGATTTGTCGTACATTGTGCGAACGTTGTACGTCCGATCGCTTATATAAGTCATAGCATATCTCTCCGCACAATTTGATGACACTTTTGTGGGTCTGTAACAAAAACTGCGGGACAAGTTATGCGCCAAAATTTGTACGGAAGTAAAATAAGAATAATAACAAATATGGTGCATAGTAATAGTGTGCTTTGCCTTCAGCAAGCACCACTAATAATAACAAATAAATAATTTGATTGAAACAGTTTTCCTCCTATTATAAAGAAATTCATATTCATTTAATTGCTACAGTCGATTAACAGTATGCGTATGTGCCTACGTTTTTTAAATAATAAGCAAAATTTTAAACTTAATCACAAAATTGTTGATAAGAATTCAAAATAGCATATGATATATAATGCATTCCGTCCTCTAGGCTGTTTTCATAGAATCTTAAAATGTAGAAAAGTCAACTCATCCCGCATTTTTTAAAATCTGAATTTTGACTAAAACAGATAATTTCCCAGTAGTTCTTTCTTATTGTACTTCAGACTCATAGTTGTGTGTCACATTACAGCTATTGTTTTCACATTCCAACTTAATACAGATTCCGGTTATACCATCATTTTACGCTCATCCTTCCTCTTGTCCACTTTTATGTGCTTCAATTAAGGATTCAATTTTCTGATTACACGTTTGATTTTATAAGTCATTGATTTGAAAGCTTTTTTGCGTCTTCCAACCCAACTTTACCCATTGAGATCATTCTAGTAATAGAGAACTTCAAATATTTCGAATAAATAATAAATCTGACCAAGTTACATTAGTTAGTATATAACTGAAAATTGTGTGCAATGTAGTGTGCGGCAGGATGGCTCAGTGGTTAGAGCACCAGATTCTGAAGCAGACGTGCGCAAGTTCGAGTCCGGTTCGCGGCAAATCCTGGCCGGTATATGATGAGTTCCCAATTAGTACGAAACCGGTCTACTGGATGAATTGCCTTCTTTACACTATACAATTCTTAGTTTATACTGACATTTGTAAATAATTAATGGATCAGGTGTTTATATCAAGACCGCAAACTTGATTATAATAATTGTTATCACCACCCGCGCAACCAATGTTCGTTTAATTATATAAATGTTCATTTCAATCCCAATTCCCCATGTAGTGTGGTGTCCGTTCAGTAATGACAGATTGGGGATGGCTATTTGGAACTGGATTTAAATGGATGCCATATGAGCTCCACCTAAAGTAAAATAGACTAACCAAGTTACATTAGTTAGTATATAACTGAAAATTGTGTGCAGTATAATGTGCGGCAGGATGGCTTAGTGATTAGAGGACCAGATTCCGAAGCAGACGTGCCCAGGTTCGATTCCTGCCCGCGGCAAATTCTGGCCAGTATTTCAGGAGTTCCCAATAAGGACGAAACCGGTCCACTGGATGAATTACCTTTTCTACACTATGCAATTCTTTGTTTATACTGACATATGACTGATAACAATAATAATAAATTTAAATAGAATATGAGTAATTTGGCTCCCAAGCCAAATTAATAACGTAAACTGAAAAAACTCTAAGGTCAATTCTTCTTTGTAATTAATTAATTACTAGGACAATTGGATATTTACAGTTTACATATTAGTCATTCCTTTGTCCATTTTCTGTGACAAACAAATCTTTAAGGTCAGGTCAGAAAAATTGTAAACGAATCTAATTTGTACGCTCTGCATAGAACACTTTATGCCTGTCCTTTGTCCATTTTCTGTGACAAACAAATCTTTAAGGTCAGGTCAGAAAAATTGTAAACGAATCTAATTTGTACGCTCTGCATAGAACACTTTATGCCTGTCTGAGTATATCTCTGTTCCTTGGTTGTTAGTTTATGCATCGTTGAGTAATTTGTTAACGGAATGTTCAGGTGAGCAATGTCTTCTCAATATAAGTCTATGGTATTTTTATGCTATTTATTCTTAATTTTTATGAAAAACATAAGACTGATCAGTAGGAAAATATAAAGCACACCTGGCCAGATCAGTCTGAAGCGCACGGCCGAGTTTGAAGTCTGTAAAATTAAAGTTCTATGAGTATTTAGAGTTGATAATCTTACTCTCAGAATTATAACAATAAGTAGAATGTATATTTCCTAAAGAAAATGTGAGTTGTGCTTGTAGTAGCCGAACTCGGCCCTCAGTTGCTACCCATGTTAGCTGCTAGGATAATCGGAGTGTTTCCTAGAGTGTTGCAATGAGGTTGTTTAGTTACTTGGAGTGGTTTTTAGGGTCGCTAGTATGGGAGTTAGGGTTGTTGCTAGTGTAATCATTGTGATTGCTAGGGCCCCAGGGGTACAAATTACACCTCAATGTGGAGTATGTTTTCGCACAGCATGAAAGCTGTTCCAAATGGGGCGATAAACATGTTTCTACGATACTCTCTCTCTGTCGGAGCTATGATCCGTCGAAGTTGGCCACTATACATTGTCTACGGGATTTTTGCGGCGATTTGTCGTACATTGTGTGAACGTTGTACGTCCGATCGCTTATATAAGTCATAGCATATCTCTCCGCACAATTTGATGACACTTTTGTGGGTCTGTAACAAAAACTGCGGGACAAGTTATGCGCCAAAATTTGTACGGAAGTAAAATAAGAATAATAACAAATATGGTGCATAGTAATAGTGTGCTTTGCCTTCAGCAAGCACCACTAATAATAACAAATAAATAATTTGATTGAAACAGTTTTCCTCCTATTGTAAAGTAATTCATATTCTTTTAATTGCTACAGTCGATTATCAATATGCGTATGTGCCTACTTTTTTTAAATAATAAGCAATATTTTAAACTTAATCACAAAATTGTTGATAAGAATTCAAAATAGCATATGATATATAATGCATTCCGTCCTCTAGGCTGTTTTCATAGAATCTTAAAATGTAGAAAAGTCAACTCATCCCGCATTTTTTAAAATCTGAATTTTGACTAAAACAGATAATTTCCCAGTAGTTTCTTATTGTACTTCAGACTCATAGTTGTGTGTCACATTACAGCTATTGTTTTCACATTCAAACTTAAAACAGATTCCGGTTATACCATCATTTTACGCTCATCCTTCCTCTTGTCCACTTTTATGTGCTTCAATTAAGGATTCAATTTTCTGATTACACGTTTGATTTTATAAGTCATTGATTTGAAAGCTTTTTTGCGTCTTCCAACCCAACTTTACCCATTGAGATCATTCTAGTAATAGAGAACTTCAAATATTTCGAATAAATAATAAATCTGACCAAGTTACATTAGTTAGTATATAACTGAAAATTGTGTGCAATGTAGTGTGCGGCAGGATGGCTCAGTGGTTAGAGCACCAGATTCTGAAGCAGACGTGCGCAAGTTCGAGTCCGGTCCGCGGCAAATCCTGGCCGGTATATGATGAGTTCCCAATTAGTACGAAACCGGTCTACTGGATGAATTGCCTTCTTTACACTATACAATTCTTAGTTTATACTGACATTTGTAAATAATTAATGGATCAGGTGTTTATATCAAGACCGCAAACTTGATTATAATAATTGTTATCACCACCCGCGCAACCAATGTTCGTTTAATTATATAAATGTTCATTTCAATCCCAATTCCCCATGTAGTGTGGTGTCCGTTCAGTAATGACAGATTGGGGATGGCTATTTGGAACTGGATTTAAATGGATGCCATATGAGCTCCACCTAAAGTAAAATAGACTAACCAAGTTACATTAGTTAGTATATAACTGAAAATTGTGTGCAGTATAATGTGCGGCAGGATGGCTTAGTGATTAGAGGACCAGATTCCGAAGCAGACGTGCCCAGGTTCGATTCCTGCCCGCGGCAAATTCTGGCCAGTATTTCAGGAGTTCCCAATAAGGACGAAACCGGTCCACTGGATGAATTACCTTTTCTACACTATGCAATTCTTTGTTTATACTGACATATGACTGATAACAATAATAATAAATTTAAATAGAATATGAGTAATTTGGCTCCCAAGCCAAATTAATAACGTAAACTGAAAAAACTCTAAGGTCAATTCTTCTTTGTAATTAATTAATTACTAGGACAATTGGATATTTACAGTTTACATATTAGTCATTCCTTTGTCCATTTTCTGTGACAAACAAATCTTTAAGGTCAGGTCAGAAAAATTGTAAACGAATCTAATTTGTACGCTCTGCATAGAACACTTTATGCCTGTCCTTTGTCCATTTTCTGTGACAAACAAATCTTTAAGGTCAGGTCAGAAAAATTGTAAACGAATCTAATTTGTACGCTCTGCATAGAACACTTTATGCCTGTCTGAGTATATCTCTGTTCCTTGGTTGTTAGTTTATGCATCGTTGAGTAATTTGTTAACGGAATGTTCAGGTGAGCAATGTCTTCTCAATATAAGTCTATGGTATTTTTATGCTATTTATTCTTAATTTTTATGAAAAACATAAGACTGATCAGTAGGAAAATATAAAGCACACCTGGCCAGATCAGTCTGAAGCGCACGGCCGAGTTTGAAGTCTGTAAAATTAAAGTTCTATGAGTATTTAGAGTTGATAATCTTACTCTCAGAATTATAACAATAAGTAGAATGTATATTTCCTAAAGAAAATGTGAGTTGTGCTTGTAGTAGCCGAACTCGGCCCTCAGTTGCTACCCATGTTAGCTGCTAGGATAATCGGAGTGATTCCTAGAGTGTTGCAATGAGGTTGTTTAGTTACTTGGAGTGGTTTTTAGGGTCGCTAGTATGGGAGTTAGGGTTGTTGCTAGTGTAATCATTGTGATTGCTAGGGCCCCAGGGGTACAAATTACACCTCAATGTGGAGTATGTTTTCGCACAGCATGAAAGCTGTTCCAAATGGGGCGATAAACATGTTTCTACGACACTCTCTCTCTGTCGGATCTATGATCCGTCGAAGTTGGCCGCTATACATTGTCTACGGGATTTTTGCGGCGATTTGTCGTACACTGTGCGAACGTCGTACATCCGATCGCTTATATAAGTCATAGCTTATCTCTCCGCACAATTTGATGACACTTTTGTGGGTCTGTAACAAAAACTGCGGGACAAGTTATGCGCCAAAAATTTGTACGGAAGTAAAATAAGAATAATAACAAATATGGTGCATAGTAATAGTGTGCTTTGCCTTCTGCAAGCACCACTAATAATAAATAAATAATTTGATTGAAACAGTTTTCCTCCTATTGTAAAGTAATTCATATTCTTTTAATTGCTACAGTCGATTATCAATATGCGTATGTGCCTACTTTTTTTTAAATAATAAGCAATATTTTAAACTTAATCACAAAATTGTTGATAAGAATTCAAAATAGCATATGATATATAATGCATTCCGTCCTCTAGGCTGTTTTCATAGAATCTTAAAATGTAGAAAAGTCAACTCATCCCGCATTTTTTAAAATCTGAATTTTGACTAAAACAGATAATTTCCCAGTAGTTTCTTATTGTACTTCAGACTCATAGTTGTGTGTCACATTACAGCTATTGTTTTCACATTCAAACTTAAAACAGATTCCGGTTATACCATCATTTTACGCTCATCCTTCCTCTTGTCCACTTTTATGTGCTTCAATTAAGGATTCAATTTTCTGATTACACGTTTGATTTTATAAGTCATTGATTTGAAAGCTTTTTTGCGTCTTCCAACCCAACTTTACCCATTGAGATCATTTTAGTAATAGAGAACTTCAAATATTTCGAATAAATAATAAATCTGACCAAGTTACATTAGTTAGTATATATAACTGAAAATTGTGTGCAATGTAGTGGCAGGATGGCTTCCAGTGGGTTAGAGTACCCGACTCTGAAGCACGTGTCTGAGTCCGGTTCGCGGCAACCTGGCTGGTATATGATGAGTTCTACCCGTACGAAAACCGGTCTACTGGATGAATTGCCTTTTCAACACTATACAATTCTTAGTTTATACTGACATATGTAAGTAATTAATGGGTCAGATGTTTATATCAAGACCGCAACCTGGATTATAATAATTGTTATCACCACCCGCGCAACCAATGTTCGTTTAATTATATAAATGTTCATTTCAATACCACTTCCCCATGTAATGTGGTGTCTGTTCAGTAATGACAGATTGGGCATGGTTAGTTGGAACTTTGGGTCTAAATGGATGCCATATGAGCTCCACCTAAGTAAAAATAGACTAACCAAGTTACATTAGTTAGTAAATAACTGAAAATTGTGTGCAGTGTAGTGTGCGGCAGAATTGCGCAGTAGTTAGAGCACCAGATTCTTAAACCGATGTGCCCAGGTTGTAGTCCTGTCCGCGACAAATTCTGGCCAGTACATGATGAGTTCCCAATAAGGACGAAGCCGGTCTACTGGATGAATTTCATTTTCTACACTATACAATTCTTAGTTTATACTGACATATGTAAGTAATTAATTGGTCAGGTGTTTATATCAGGACCGCAACCTTGATTATAATAATTTTTATCATCACCTGCGCAACCAATGATCGTTATATTAATTACGGTTAAAGCGAAACGCTTCAAGACGAATATATTCACATAAAAACAATATATATATATATATATATATATAGCAGTTAGCAGGAGTATATATATATATAGTATATATATTTATATGCTTCTGTCAGTATAAAATAAAAACAGAGACATGTATTTGTATATATATATATATATATATATGCAGAAGTATATCCTTATATATTTATGTTTATATTTCTTTATATATTCTATAAGGCATTATTAGAAATTAAACTTTCTCATTGAAATGACTAAAATTAATTTATCTGTGGATATTATTTGATCAAAATAACTTTTATATAAATTTTAACTACAGAATATCTTTTATTAAATGCGGAGTAGAAATATTTTCAGAAATAAATAAATTAATGTTGATTGATTTATGATTAACATCGTGTGTGAGATTAATTCTGTCTAATAATATTAATAATTTTCGCATTGTACGCAGACGATTATGTCTTGTATGAACTAGTTGTCTCACGATACTCTACTGCGTTGCCTTTATGTGCCTCTCCGAGTTTTTCGTTTTCATCACTGAATTTGCTGATTTCTATGTAGATGAGATTAAATGGGTTCAGTAAATATTGTGCTACTTCTACTTACACGCAGTTGGTCCAATAAAGTACGATGCTAAATATGTGTCTGAATGTTTTCTCGAGACTTATGTTGCTTGATGAGGTTCTATCTGATCAAGCCTTGAGACTAATGGAAAGGTTATTCTTTGCACACTTCCGTCACTGTTGATATTATATCTTGAGAGTTGTTCAGTTATTGGATTGCGTAAACTGACCTTTGGATCAACTTTTTGGACAAGAATAGATGGATTCTGTTGACCAGTTGCTATTTAGTTTGAACGATTTTGCGTTTTTTTACTTTTGTGATTATATTCACTGTTGGTGTTATTTTGTGTGCTGTAAGGTTAGTTATCAAGCGAAAATTCTCTCCTCTGCCGTCTGGGTGAAATGATTATCTTGATAGGTTATAAGGACATTTCAATGCAAGGAATAAGGATGCAGACTTGAAATCGATTCCAGTGCTCCGTTAAATAAAGTCTGTTGCACAATAGGAAAATAGCATCAGTTACGCGGTCTATTGCGCTTCGACCTTGTGAGGTCCTCATCAGAATGCGACGGCAAATTGACGAGCAATGCTCAAACAGTGTGTTCTGGCTTGTATGCCTATTAAATCTGCTGTGGTACTCGTATTACTTTTCTAGCGCTTGGGGCTAACAATACATATAGATGAGGCAGACAAATTTATTTTTATTCACTATGAATGATACGCTACCGGTGCTCAGTAATAAAATCCAGGTTTAATACTTTAATTCTGAGTGAAATAGATTTTGGAGAGTGGTAGAATATTTGGGGATCAGTCGAATGTATTTCACTTTCAATTACTGTGTTAAGGTTATAAGAAAATTAGTATTAAATGGGAAAAAAATATAATTCAACTCGCCATATATATATATATATATATATATATATATATAATATATATATATATATATATAAGAGCAGAGAGAGAGAGAGAGAGAAAGAGAGATTGCAATCCATTGAAATCCATTATTTCTCTAGAGAGACATTAATAATCGCGAAAGAAATTGATCTGCTGTCAAATTTGTGAAATTGTTTTTTTCTTATATTTTAACTTTAAGTTGTTACTGTAGCATGATGAGATGTTATTTTTAGCTTATAATCATGTTTGTTTTTCATAAATGCTAAAGATGTGCCTCATCATTCATCTTTGCAAGGAACCTTGTATTTTTCTAGGCTTTTTCTACATTTTCAGTGAAATATTCGTCTTATTTATTAAAGAATAAATTATTTATGGACTGCTATTAATGAACATTTAGAGCAATAATTCAGTGTAGCATATGCAAGATTTCTATTGAAAAATTGTAGAACTAAAGTTGCGATAAAATATGCAGATTTCCAGACGCATTTGCCTTACTCCCTCTAACTTTATCAAGTTACAATCACTGCTCTTATATCATCCATTCATTTTTATACTCACTAAATACAAGGTTTTATAGATAAATGTATTTGCAGTTAGTCTGTATGTAGGCGACAAATGCGAAATGGCTAAATATAGATACCACTGCTGTGTCAACCCATGCGCTCATTAGGTTAGTTTGGGCCATTTTCAACTAAGCCTCATAAGGCGCTAAACTTGAAGACGTTCTAGTAGAAAAGCTGTTTGCCGCTTTTCGTTTGACTTTCACCGTCGCATCTAGCTAAAGCACAGCGACGTTTTATGTACGGATGTATGTATGTATGTATGTATTTATTTATGTATGTATGTATGTATATATATGTATATATGATATGTATATATATGTATATATATATATATATATATATATATATTTATTTACATATATATATATATATATATATATATATGTATGTATATATGTATGCATGTATGTATGTATGTATGTATGTATGTATGTATGTATGCATGTATGTATGTATGTATGTATGTATGTATGTATGTATGTATGTATGTATGTATGTATGTGTGTATGTATGTATGTATGTATGTATGTATGTATGTATGTATGTATGTATGTATGTATGTATGTATGTATGTATGTATGTGCGTATGTGTGTATGCATGTATGCTTGTCTGTATGTGTGTATGTATGTATTTTTTTTATGTATGTATGTATGTATGTATGAATGTATGTATGCATGTATGCATGTATGTATGTATGTATACATGTATGTATGCTTTTCTGTATGCATATATATGGCTGTATGTATGTATGTATGTATAAATGTATGTATACATGTTCGCATGTATGCGTGTCTGTATGTATGTATGCATTTCTGAATGTATGGATGTATGTATTTATGTACGTGCTTATAGATGTATACAGGCATGTATGTGTGTATCTATGCACGAAACATGATTTCTGGGTCTATTTCTAAAAATATGAATGGACAAGAAGCAGCACTACGGAAGATGTCAATTGCGTTATCCGCCACGCAGTTAAAACTAAATAAACAGTTTAGCATGTAATAGATAAATAATGTGCGTGGGCACTTTTGTATGTGTCGTATTTCCAGTTTTTTTCTATTATTATCTTGCTTAATATCCAGTACTTTTAACAATTTGATATATGCTGAATCATATATTCGACTTTAAAGGAGTTCATATATTTATTTTGTTAGGTTTGTGGATATGATTCAGATTGGCTAGGTGGTGTCAAGAATGGAATTAATATCGAAAATTTTCTATTGTTATTTCATTGTTATTACGCGAGCGCCAGTTCATTTTTCTTGTCTACGACTGTATTTGAGTATAAGCTTGTTGGGTTTCATAGATTTGTGACACCAGTACCAATTTCATAATTTTCGCACGTATTGTCCATCACATTTCCAACTGTTAGATACTGTTTGTGATGGAGAACTAATATGTATGCAAGTATGTATTAGGTGTTGCGAACCTAGTAACAAATTAGTTCAGTTGTGACCAGAAGGATAAACCAAAGGCAGCATGAACGGAAAGTATAATCTCATGCACATTCGTTTCGTGCTTACTGGCGACTCATCAGTAGGAGCCGGTATTACGCCCTTTAACCACTATATATTTTGGTGAAGAATGGGGGATAATAGGACGGTACAATCTCCTAGACGAATGTGTAAACCTGCAATAGTGAAGCTAACATCATATAAAGTCTACGACAATGTGACTTCAACGCTAACTCACACTATATAATATATATACCGAGTCTGTAAAGGATACTAACACTATGACTATTGTGTTAGTAACCGATACCAACATTATTGTACCGAAAAAGTACATGGTACTAACACTATGGTTTTCGATTCTTAATTTTGTACCAACATGATGGATATCAATTTATGCTATAGTCCACCGAAATTGAGAATTACAACAATTTCTGAACACCTGTTACCCCAGTAAATCGATACACTCTGGCCTTGATCGATATCAGTTATCACGTTTCGCGGTAAGCATGACATCATTCAATTCAATATATAACAATTAAATGCTGTTTTTTGCGGAGAACCAATACATATGCAAGTATGTATTAGGTGTTGCGAAACAAGTAACAAATTATTTCAGTTGTGACCAGAAGGATAAACCAAATACAGCATGAAAGCTAAGTATAATCTCATGCACATTCGTTTCGAACTTATTGGCGACACGTCAGTAGGTGCCGGTATTACGCCCTTTAACCACTATATATTTGGTCAAAGAATGGGAATATATATTTAGGTGAGAAATGTGGGAAAATTGGACGGTTACTACCACCAGCATTATGGCTACCGAAATGGCAAAAGGTTACCAAAAAATAGGGCGATACCGTCCTTTTTTCCAGTAAGTTCGAAACGAATTTGCACGAAATTGTACTTTACGTTATTGCTGTTTTTAGTTTATTCTTCTGGTAATATTTTAACTAATTTGTTACTAGGTGCGCAACAACTAATACCAAATTAATTCGTTGTAGTCACTCTACACGCAGTATATAAACAAATAGATATATCTTGCAGTCAATGTGAGATCTAGCGAAAAACGCTCGTTTTGACCATAAACGGGAATTTACCATTCAAAGTGGGTGTGATTTCTTGACGAGTTACTCAGATTTTGTTTACTATTTCAATAAACTCATGATAAACAACATTTCATAGGATGGGTTCGCTGCTATCAAGTTTATGTAATTCAATGAAGACATGCATGTCGTGGTAACTGGCTACGCTTCCATAGGGATAGTTGGAATGCCCCAAACCCTCCATATATTTGACTAAGTGTTGTTGAACACTGGGCCGCTGCCATCTCCATTTGTCAGTTAGCAGGAATCGCATTCGTCAGTAGGCTTAAACCTTTTCCCGATCTTCAACTCAAAATATTTTCCCTATCCTGTTTGAGTCAATCCGTTGCGATTTTTTAATTTGTTCATTGCCTAAATACACTCAGGTTAATAATTTTCACCTATGAGTGTGTAGACATTATCTGTCTGTCTCATTACGCGGTTAATAACTATTTTCTACCTTACATTTTTCGTTCCATGGCACAAGTTTTGTTGAGTTTTATTTCCTTTAGCCTGATGAACAAGAATATCTGACAATAAATATAATTTTAAAACCTTATAGTGGAAAAAATAACAGGCTGCAACCTTTTTTTATAGCTCTTTGCCATTCTGCTTAGCGCTGAATCAAAAATACATACACCCGTGATTTACTGCTATCTTGTATATCTTTTCTTCTTTCGCACTCTCTATGAAATTTGATACAATTTTCACACTGTGCAATTGTGGATAGTTTACGTGTACAATTCATTGTATCATTATTCGACAATAACTTTTCCACCTTGCAATAAATATGTGAACATTTCTGTCGGTAAATAAGAGAATATAATCTACTGCTGACAGCTTTCTTATATATATATATATATATATATATATATATATATATATATATATATATATATATATATATATGATACTAGAAGTATGTCTGATAAATATAAACTAACGTTGCCCAGGTTGCTTTTAATGGCTGTGCATTTGATTCGTCAATTTCTAAAAGTTAGCGCTTAGTTGATTTGTGCATATAACTTGAAGTAAAGACATTTTACATCAACTTTCGTAAAAGTTAATCTTCCTTAAAAAGACAAAACAAGTTGGCCTTGTCGGACGACGAAACTTTCTTTTAGTATATCGCGTAAATTTTGTCCATTTCAGGTGCAGAATTTGACTTAACTCGTGCTAAGCTGGCTAATAACCGGCGGGCAGAAGCTGATCAGCCCGGGAGTGATGCAACTTACCGCGTCTAATTGAGCGTAGCCGTTATCCGGTTTCTTGTGGAGCCTCGAGTTCGGTCCTCCAACACAGTAACACCTAGTGTTAAATTTGTAGTGACAGAATGAGAGCAAGCTTGCCCAACACGCAGGACAGGTTTTTGGCTGCTGAAGGCAACTTTGGCCACTGGCTTCTGGGCGGATAGTGCTCATCGGCCTTGGATCACAGACTATCGAAGCGAAGCAAGAACGTCGAGTACAAATCATCCCCCCTAGAAATGGGCGACCTAGTGTTCTTCTACGAATTATAATGAATGCATACTGCATCGGCCGTCGCGCACTATAAAATCGGTCGCCTTATCTGCTGAGTAGTGCAGGGTTGATAAGAAATATCAGGCTACTGCAGACACCTTCATCTCCGATCTTGCCTCATTACCTTCGCTTTCCTCTTCTAAATCTTACAATAACGATCTTTTAGGCGCCACGAATGTGATGAGTGCTGATCGTATAAATGAGCCCAACATCGGGTTGCCAAATAACGAAAATAGTTCAAGTAAACTAATATTCCTTGAATCAAAATTAGGCTTTAACGTCGGCGCGTTTACGGTACGAACATTAAAATAAATAGGACAACAAGAAGCTCTTGAGTGTACGTTAGACAAAATATACATCGATGTACGTTGCATATCTGAATCCAGAATTCAGACTCCTATGAGCATTCTGGAACTGGGTGCGCCATCCTTTTCTACGCGTTACTGTCTTCGTACCTCTAGTCCCACGGGTTTTCTGAAGCCGGTAAATGGGGGCGTCGGTATTGTTCTTCGCTCACGAGCTCAAGCTGATTTAACTGAATAGATCCCTGTAAATAGCTGACTTTGTGTGGTACGCTTAAATGCAATCAACGTTGCTTTTACGTTGTACCTACATATGCTCCTACCGATTGTAACACAAACGATAACGAGGACGATGTTTACTTCGACCTATGCTCTTCGCTAAGTGGAGCAAAAGGTTCAGACATTGTCTTGGTTATGGACGTCATGAATGCTCAAGTTGAGTGCTTGAGTAATTCTGCCTTAAAAGTTGTGTTTACAATGCATCAATACGCGCTGTTTTACTATACGCTAGTGAGACTTGGTCATTTATATTTGATGATTTTAGACTCTTAGTTGCACTCGACCATCGTTGTTTGAGAAGTGTAGCACATGTAAGTTCCCAAAAACGAATAACCAATGCTGACATTTGTAGACGTATTTTTGGATCGGCCAACAAGTGCTTCACGTTGGAAAAACAAATAAGGCTCTTTTATCTACGTTGAATTGGTTCAGTTTAGCGTATGCTCTGTATTCGATTGCCTGTTAGAGCTCTGTTCTCTCATCCAGCGCCAGATTGGCGTAGAAATCAGGGTGGACAACTTTTGACATGGTAGAAACGGTTGAAGTCAACTACATCCAATTTGAGTAGCACAGAACCCACTCGTCTGCCAAGAGACGGTCTACGTGTGCATCATAATTCTTGGTTGGTAACTCCGTGTGAGATTTCTAGTAGAATAACTTGCGTAACTTGCATTACGTAGTAGGGCAGAGTTAGCTCCGAGGTGTTGTTTTGTTTATGTCGTGATGCAATGAAATCTGCAAGGAAGCTGTCTTGGTGATGTCGCCTTGCCTTAATGCTCATAGTTGTGTAGTGTAGAAGTTTAGTTTGCCTTACTTCAGTGTGTTATCTAGATAAATTTACTCATTATAACTAGGTATTCTCTCTCTCTCTCTCTGTCCCTCTCGTAAATCTCACTAACCTTTTTTATACCTATATTGTTACTTTTGTCGCTATTTATAAAACATTTTTTGTTTTTTTCGTTTCTTATGGTCATATAGCCCTGAAACATTAGTTATTATTGGCCTTTGTATGGCCGTGCATTGTGATGGCGGGGATTAGTGATGATCGTGGGTGGTTGAAACGCGTGCGTACCTTAAACCAACGGTAGTTTGGCTGATGTGCGACTTATTAAAAGAAATTGCATTTTTTATTAGAGAAAGTCTGCAGATTTCCTTCGAATATGTGCATTTGTTGGCTTCTTGTCACTGAAAATTATATTTTTTCATATTTCCCTTCTGTGTCTACTTATTCAGGATTTGTCATTGAAGTCGACAGCTAGAATTGTACGCACTCCTCATGTGCTAACATTGACAGAAACCTTTAGTGGTTGCCGTATCTATCCGCAGTATCCGTTTTTCTACGACAACAGTGAAGAAGATGAAATAACCGAAGACGCTAGCAGTCTTAACAGCGACGAGTATGCTGATAGCGAGAATGACTTTGGAAATGCTGAGAAGACAGCTAATAAAGATTCGGATTTGACACGCGGTGCACATCAGAGCAGCGGTTTGGGCCTGCTCGGTGACCGACCCGCTCCAACAACAACGCCAGCATCCATCTTAACGAATTCACTTCAGCCTCCGCCTTTCCTTACTCCTGGTCTTGTTTCAGTTTTAGTACAGTCACATCTTACTGACGACAAATTTTATGCAGAACATCAGAAGAGGGATTTTTCTGAAGTACGGGAAATTGTAATCAAAATAATTTATTATTAATAATAATAATAATAATAATAATAATAATAATATGATGTATGTATATATATTTGTATGTTGTACATGGCTGAAAAAATCATTTCGATGTTGTTATCAAATTGATCCTCATTTCTAAGCACACACCGTGCCGATTTCCGGGAGGGCTGGACTCTGATCAGTCCCGTCGTTCCAATGGCCTGCACTCCATTATTACTAACCACTGAAACTATTCGACTTCAGTTGTAGTCCCTACATTTTTTCTGTAATTTTCTAGTAATTTCTTCAGATCTTTAATGGGGTACGAGAAATGTAGTGCTGAAACGTAATCAAGCAGTCGGCTGTAATGGACAATCCCACATTTTCGGCTGCGTGTACGAAATGAGTTGACGCCTTCGCAGTGACCGGAACTCTTAGCAACCAGCCATCTCGGAGACTGGCACAGTGTGTACTTGGAAATGAGGACCTATCTGATTGTTGCAGAACTACTGATGAAAACCATAGAAAACGATAGAAAATCGTGGATATGTTAATGCTGTTAATTTTTAGGTTTATCTTGTCATATACCTCCTTCTGAGTCGAGCGCACCATTCACAGAGTACTGCAGAGCAGCACTAGTCCAACACTGTTATAAAGCCTATTAATCAATTTCTTACCAACTAATCTATTCATAATTAGTAGTACATATGGCTAATTGGAGTCTTGCTACTAATTGACCTAGACTTTGCTTTAGAAATATATTAATTCGGTCTTAATTTTTACTTAAGCGGTGCATAATAATTGGAATATGACAGATGCTTGGTATATTTAGGCCTAATTTTATTATAAGTAGTGGATTTTACAACACAGATTAAACTAACATTTTCGCCAGATTTAATTTGAACTGTAGCATTTGGTTCTATTGAAGTAGGCTTAGAAAAGAATGGGAATACTAAGGTAGGTGGCATTTCTGCATTAATCACCATCGAAGCAGATGCAAAAATACCTGTGAAGATACAAACACATACACAAGTGATAAATTCATGTTTAACCTATTTTCAGATTGCTGAATTTTACGTTTTAGTTAGTCCCTGTGTGTGCATGGTTGCTTCTGCTTCCTTGTAAAACAAACTAACTTAAGGTAAAATTGAAAATGTTTGAAACAAAATTTCATTTTAAGAAATTTTAATAAATTATATATGAGGCTTCTTTTTTTTGACTCAGATTGGCGAGCTTGAAATAAAAACCAATCCCGTTGAATCTAATCAGTCGCGAGCTATAGCAAAGCAACCGTGATCACACACACTTTTGCGTTTCGACCTTCTAAAATCATCAGTAGAGCACGACAGCAAACTGTCTACTGAGAATCGAGGCACAATTCATATATAAGGAAAACAAAATTATATACGAGGGACATATTTCTTATTTGCATTTTCTTACCTTTGTATGAATTGAACATGGTGAATATTTTCCCAGAACGCTTTACTTTTAAATGGAGATTCTCGAGTCATGTTATATAACTCTACTCAGCTCCATCTCTGTGTATCAGACGTCCACTCGCAGCATAGTAGCCGCTAGTAGATTTCTCGATGCTTAGTTTCCTCCTTTCCTCATATTCCCTCAGCCCAGTTAGCACAATGGTAAAGGAAATGATACAGGTAACTATTATTTAAACACATCCCTCTATATAAATAATTTAATTCACGTTCGTTGATTTCCTATTAAAATACAGAAAACATTATTCAATACACATATTTATGCGCATCATATACGTACATATAAACATATAAGGATATATATATATATATATATATATATATATATATATATATATAATGCAGTTAAACTACGAGTGCTATTTATGGTAACACGCTTGTCTTTACCAGCAATCAAAAAGAAACAGCCGTTAATGTCGATATCAACTAATATTTACATGCGACAGTTGTCGATCAACTTACGTAGGCCGATCGACCAGATGGTTAATTACTCGAATGAGAGAACATTGCCTGTTTTAAATCAAATTGTAATTACACGTCTGCAGTTGCGCAACACATTGTCGAAACATCACACGTATGTTCTCCAGACGTAGCATTCAAAATAATTGCTAAATGCAATAACAAGAGGGAGCAAGCCACACACGAAGCCTTATGGATAAACGAATTGCAGCCGGATTTATGCAAGCAGAAGAAGCACGTACAAGCATTGAGCTTGAAATGGATTCGACGCACGCAATTGATTGGTTTCCGTTTTTTAACACTCTCTATGTTTACATATTTCTATCTTGTTTTGCTTTCCAATTTATATATAAAGAAACGTTCATTAGTAGATACTTGATGGGATAATGAGAAAGAAATGCTTCTTGTATCTTGATACAATTTTTTGTTTTTTAATAATGATTATATATATATATATATATATATATACACATGCATATATATATATAGGCTTGTGTATAGATGTGTGTACAGCATATTATTTGTTGAATGTTCACAGGACATTTACAAACGTGAATTTCATTGTTTATAAGAAGAAATGTGTCTAAATCAGAGTTACTTTATTTGTTATTCGGTGCTGCCTGGTTGAGTGAGTTTAGGGCTACCTCTGATTATGGGTTCAGAAAAGGGAAAAAAGCACATTGGGAAATCGACTATGGGCCCAATAGTGAAATGGACTTGTGATTCGTAAAAACTTAACTGAGCTGGGAAATACAATATAGTCATCTAAAGAGCAGTTAGCAATAAATTACAATGAGAAAATGTTCATCACGTTCAATTTCTACAAAGAGAAGAAGATGCACATACTAAGGTAGGTCCCTCATACATACCTTTTCTGAAAGTGCTTAAAACGACACGTTGTACCATAGATTTGAAAATGTTGATTGCCAGTTGAATTGGATGACATTGATAATATACGTTTAATTTTTTGTGTGATACGCATCTGTCTGATATCTATCCTAATCTAATAATAGTTAAGGAATGTCAAATTTCCTCACTAGTTGCAACTGATGGTTTTTTAGGTACACTAAGGTAAACAGTGGGTTTGATGCTTGTTTTAAATTATTTTTAAAAATTCAACACTTGCACCGTAAATTATTGTGTTTTAATTTACTGGAGAAAACTAAACAGTTCTAGGTGACCACGGCATTTGTCACGTATTAATAGAAGATTAAAGTTAAAGGATGTCACAGGTAAACATGAAATCCATTTTGGCAATTAAATCTAAAATTTCTGACTTCATTACCTGAATCTTGACATCATTCCGGCCTTTTCTATTAAGAGAAATTATGAACGGAAAAAGATACGAAGGCTTAATATATATATATATATATATATATATATATATATATATATATAGTGGACTCTCGTTTATCGTGGTAGATAGGTTCCAAGACTGGCCGCGATAGCTGGAAATCCGCGAAGTACGGATACCATATTTACAGTACTTATTTAACATGTATTCTGACTTTTAAAACCCTCCCTTTACGCACTGTTAACAAACTACCCTTTTACAGAACACGTATGTACAGTACCTTAATTTAAAGCAGGCACAAATATTTAAATGTTCGAATGTTTAAGTTTCAAAAATATTGTTTTAAATGTTCGAATATTGAAGCAGAAAAATGACAAATTCTGAGTAAATAGCTATAAAACTCTGGTCGGACGTCGATAGATTCAAGGAAATATCCTATTAATAACCTTCGGGATAAGTAGATTTTTATCGGAACAGGCGAGATTAAAAAAACTTGGGAGCTGATTCGTCATCAGTAACCATTGGAACCAATCAAAGACCGTCTTACATCACACTTCGGCACTGAGCTGCTACGCTTTGTGTTTTGTCTAAAACGGGGTAGTAATTACGCGGGTACCGAACAGTTGTACGTATCCGTCGTAAAGACAATCCCCTCCTCAACGTGGTACGACGGTGTCAATCATGTCTCGATGGCCGATCGTACATGGGCTAACGGGGCTATGGCGGTGGTGTCACCAGGGCGTGGTGGATTTCCGACCGGCAATCGGATCTCCTATAAAATACCACATGAGCCTGACGACGGCACCATGACTCGGCGTGTGTTCCCCGCCACAAAAGGGTTCAACAGCCACAGGATTACATGGACTCTTGGACAGTACCCCGTACTTCCGAATGGCGAATGAGCTCTCAACAGCCACCGGCAACCATGCGACTTACTGCTGCCCTGGCAGACTGCGCTTGGATGTGCAAAGGCTAGAGGTGCGTCCTCGATCAAAAAGCCGAGTGGTGAGGGGACACCACTTGTATCAAATTCCCAAGAAACTCCATGAAATGTCACTGGAGCCGGCTTATCCTCTAAAAGGAGTCAGCCGCAGTAAAGTAAGTAAGTAAAGTAAGTTGTACGTATGATTCTTCTTTTGTCATGTTAATTACAAATTCAAATATAAGGTGCGTACATGTTTTTTTTTACTATTGCATGCTTTCTTTGTTGTTCGTAGACTAGGAAATACTATTATTTTTTTATTAATATTTTAATTAAATTAACAAAATATTTTGGGTTTCCATGTGTCGCGACAATATTCGACATTACCGGAAAATTTGCGATATATTTTCATATTTGCTCATAAAAAATATAATGAAAAATTCCACGATGACGTGAATCAGCGATGATTGATCTGCGAATTAGACAGAGAGAGAGAGAGTCTCCTGTATATAAACAAAGTTCCTCATTATCAAAATAATAAATGATTGATTGTGTACACTTCGATGTTTTAATGCTATTCATCGATATGTAAAGCATTATGAATTATGTTACTAAGCATAGATTTACTTTAGCAATGCATTTATGCTATGCACGAAGCCACTGCAACAAGCTACCTGTTGTTTCTTTAATTTTGTTTTATGCAATGTAAACACGCACGCGCAAAATAAATTTATTAATTTCCTGTCACTAGACTAAATTATGCATACAAGCCTTTTTTTACGGTGTACCCTTTGATCTGTTTCTCATCGAAACCTATTGTTCACAGCCATATGGCTTACAGTATTTCTCCTGGGAATGGAGCTTTAATTTATTAAAGCCTATCGAAACTGCAGAGTTCAATACTACGGCAATCGTAAATAGTTATTTTATGATAATATTTGTATTATTAATAGTGTTATGTTGTATATTCTCTTTAGTTCTGTAACCTAAACCTTGGCATTATTTCGATACAAGTAAACTGAATCCCGTAAAGCGAGGGAATAAAGTGTATAATCTGTGGCACACTTATAAGATATTGTTATTGTTAGTTTTAGCCGGCAGGAAATATATACTCTGGCGTAATGATTCATTCTATGGCATTAGCCAGTGGCTAGCAAACTTTCTTGCGTGACGGAGAGCAAGCTCTTAAATGTCGTATCCCATTTGCGCTATTTTCAATCATGCCTACATTAACGAGATACTATTTTCCTCTCTTGAAAACGGAAAAGGCAGCTGAGAATACAGTGATATTTTAAAAGCGGAGTTTAGGTTTCTAAAGAGTTAGTTCTGACAGTATCCTTCCGCCTTACACTTACTAGGTTCTATTCAGTTTGCCACATCGACTGATTTAGGCCATCGGCGGAGCGGATTGCCATGTAATCACCTGGATCAATACACCAAATTAATACCTTCAAGTTTCATGACCATGTTGTTGTTTTCATTGGCTAGGGTACGCTCATGTTCTCTCTGTAAATATTGCTCGATTTACTAAAATTCATCCTCAAAATGTAAACTATTACCAATAACAAGAAGATTAATTTCTTCAAATCAAGTTTGTGAGCTTGAAGTAAAAAAGCACCAATCCCATTTTGTATTTAGCCAATCGTGGAATAACCTAAAAACACCCACCGCCAGTCGCACGCACTGGCGGCATTGTAATGTTGTTCGACGACTGGTTAAATACAATGGGATTGGTGTTTACTTCAAGCTCGCAAACTTGACTAAAAGAATTGTTACCACCAACTATTAATAGCTGACTTGACCATAATGGGGGTGTTTAGAGATTTAGTTTGCCTCATTCCTGTGTGTTACTTAGGTTAAAATCTCAGCCTAAACTATAAACTCCCCAATATTTACCTTTACTTAAATATTTTTAAAATTTAAATATTATTTTGGCCATTATTATTACCTTTTTCGTAAATAGTTTTTATTATTCGAATTTTTAATTTTCTTTATTTTCTGAAAATTATATGATAGTGAGGCATAAGTTACTAAGGACGGTTCTGATTTCAAACTGGAATAAAAAAATTAAGAAAATGTTTAGAATAATGATTTTTATGAGGGCAATGATAATGAAGATGTGGATGATATGCGTATCAGTGGCTAGGCTATAGTAGACTTCGATATAAACGTGCCCAAATTCGAGCCCTGTCAGCTGCCAATACTGGACATAACTTGAAAAGTTTCCATTATGGATGAAACCGGTCAAATATATATATTACAATAATCTTTGATCGAACAGTTTTACAAATTGCTATATGTGGATATATTTTCAATGTTGTTTAGCTATGTGTAAGTGAACAGCAGATTCACTGAAAATTCTAAAATTATGCCTCCTTGTTTTACAAAAATAACAGAGATCAAATTTATACATGTACATACAAACCCATATATATATATATATATATATATATATAGGAGTATATATACTATATATATATATATATATATATATATATATATATATATATATATATATATATATATTGAGCTGAAGATTTATGGCATGATTCTGATTTATATATATATGTATATATATATATATATATATATATATATATAACTAATCATATAATGCTCAGCTCAATATATATGTATATATATAAATATATATTGAGCTGAAGATTTATGGCGTGATTTTGATTATATATATATGTGGGTGAGTGTTTGTATATGTATATATTTGATTTCTATTATTTTTTACAGAGCGGCGTAATCGCTGAATTTTTCGGGAAATATTATGTTCCCTTAAACATGACTATATATTATATTATATTATTTCTACCTGCTTATTACATTTATACCATGTTGCTAAGCCGGAGTTAACCTGTTTTCCATTCTGATTACAGCAAATGCGTACGTGTACGAATTTGCTAGAGTCATTATAATCCGGATTCATTTTCGTAAAGGTGTAGCACTGACATCATTCATGTGGTGCTTGTCACTTGACTTTAATTTTTAACTAGCTTTATGTGGCCGCTGTAGTTTCATCATATCCATCTACAATAAACTGCCTCGTACGTTGAATGGAAGCGAGCAAACAAAGCTACCTCTTATCATCATATGCAAAATGTACTGTCTCGTGTTCCTTTACCTAAAAGGTTCAATGGAAAGTCTTTTAAAAAGTGTGTGGGTTTTATTCCGTCATGCTTTGTTGGAGTCCCAATCCTAAGATTACAGATATTGAACAACATATTTGTTCCCTTCCTGTGAGTAAAAACAAAATGAAATTTTATCAGATACAAGAAATATTTCTTTCGCATTATCTTCTCAAATATCTACTAATGAACATATCTTGATATATAAATTGGAAAGCAAAACAAGATAGAAATATGTGAACATAGAGAGAGTGTAAAAAAACGGAAACCAATCAATTGCGTGCGACACATTCAGTTCAAGCTCAATACCTGAACATGCTTCTTCTGCTTGCATAAATCCAGCTACAATTTCTTTATCCGTAAGGCTTCGTATGTGGCTAGCTCTCTTTTGTTATTGCATTTAGTAATTATTTTGAGAGCTACGTCTGGAGAACATGCGTGCGATGTTTCGATGATGTGTTGCGCAATAGCAGACTTGTATTCGCCATTTGATTTAAAACAGGCGTTTAAATTGCAATGTTCTCTCATTCGAGTAGTTAACTGTCTGGTCGATCGGCCTACGTAAGTTGATCGACAACTTGCTCATGTATATTGGTAAATAATATTTGATATCGACATTAACAGCTGTTTCTCTTTGATTGCTGTGTATTGTATTACAATGCCATCGCAACCAAAAAATTTCCTCTAAATTGAGTCTGAATGCATATGGAATAGAATGTCAAAACTGGAAACAGACGTTGATGCGTATACGGCAAAATTGGAATTAGCGGAAAAGAAAAATGAATCCTTAAGCGCGCAAATTGTTGAATTGACTGATGTGTTACATACGAAATTAGATAAATTGACGACTGATGTTCAGCCATGGATTGAGTTGGCTGAAATAACAGTGGAAAATGACACACCAATCAAGAATAAAATATCAGGCGAAGAAATAATAAACATATTAGCGAATGAAGTATCAGCGCGGATTAGCAAACAAGAACAGCTAATCTTATTTAATCTTGATGAAAATGCTGATGTGAAAGATGTCGAGAAATTAAACGTCCTGATCAAGGATGAGACGCATGCTGACATCGCTCAATGTTTTAGAGTTGGAAAAAGATCCCATCGTCCAAGACCGGTGGTTATAAAGTTATCAAAGAGGCCAACAAATATGCAGATCGAGGCCATCAATAAAAGGAAAGGTGAGAATCCGAGTTTTCATAGCATATTTATTGGACGTGACAAAATATTTCTCCAACGAAAGTTGGCAAAAGCAAAAAACCTAAAGAACAACCAGGAGCGGAAGCCATCTTATTCTGACCACGATGTTATAAGGAATTTATCAAGAGAAGATACAAAAACAAAAAACGATGTATCGTTACTAAATGTTGTGGACAGCGGGGGGAGAGGAAGCATGGCCTCGAAGCCCGGGAAAAGAATAGTAAAGAAACCAACAAGGTTGAATCAGTAAAAGTAGATTATTGTTTAGATAAGTCGTGTTCTACATTTACTTTATTTTATGCTAACTTTCGAAGTGTTAAGAATAAGAACCTTTTGCTGTGTAATTTTATAATAAGTAACGATTTCGATTTTATAATATTATCTGAAACCTGGCTTAACAAGGATATTAAAAACCATGAATTTGATATTCCTCAATATTCTTTATTCAGAAAGGACAGATCGCTGGATAAAAGAGGTGGAGGAGTACTCATTTATAGTAAATCTGTATTTAAGGCAAAAATTTTACATACTAGTGATGATAATGCTATCATTGATTTCTTATCTATACAATTTGATAATCTGATCTTAACAGCGGTTTACAGACCGCCGTATGCTACTTTATTTGATGATCAAACATTTACCAATTCTTTTCAATCTATCTTTGACTGTCATGGCTATAATGTAGTGGTAGGTGACTTTAATAAGTTACATGACTGTGAAATAATCAATTTTTTTCTAATCATGATCTCAAGCAGATTATAAATGAATCAACTAGAGGTTCGCAATGCTTAGATCATGTATACTTAGAAATTGAAATGGTGAAATCGCACAGTTATGATGTTGTCAATTATTTCAAAGAATTGGATCACAAACAAATTATTTTACAATGGAACATCTTGAGTGGCATAACACAGAAACTAAGTTTTGAAAATGCACACGTGCACTGTTCCAGAATCAACTGGAATTTTTTTAGAGAATTTAGTATACTAATTGATTATGAGAGTTTTTATTTCTTGAATACTGATGAATTTGTTTCTTCTGTTTCATCGTTATTATCTATTTTATTTCAGGCATCTACGTTTACGGACATTATACCGAAACGAATTAATAGGAAATTGTGTAAACTAAGAATTAAACGAGATAATATAATAAAGTGTAGTCTTATCAATAGTATTAAACAAATGAGGTTAGATCTCATTGATAACGAAATTAATTCATCACTGCTGATAATTCGGCAAAGATCAGAACGAATTATTTTGGCCAAAATGAAGAGTAATCCTAGATTAGGATTCAAACTCCTCACAGATTATAGTAAAAACAAGGAAAAGTTAAAGCTTATACTACCTGTGGATAAAACTGAGTATGGATTTCTCTGTGAATTGGAGGAAGTATTTGGCAATTTGATATGCAATCCACAGAATGAAAGAAATTTTATAGAACTATCTGACCCTTTGGGAGACCAGGAACCAGGACTTGTTATTGACAGTGATGAATTGATAAAATTGATGTTAAAAATCAAATAAAAAAAACAAAAAAGATCACCTTGGTATTTCGATTGATAATCTGATTCAATTACCCTTAACATTTTGGAATGTGCTCTGCAACTTTATAAATAGAATTTTGAAGAATGGGAAATTACCAATCGATATACTAACGATAGTAGCTAAGCCGTTGCCAAAAGTAAGAAAGCCAACGTGCGCCAGTGATTATAGATTAATCTCTATTATCCCTTAGTTTTTGAAGATAATAGAATGATTGATACTTGATCATTTAGAACGTATGTTACCGGCTGATTTTGACTTATGTCAACATGGCTTTACAAAAGGTAGATCGAAAACTACTAATATGCTTTCCATGTGGAAACATGTAATTACATTAGACGAGAATAAGTTAGATGCATTAATTGTATTTATAGATATCTCAAAAACTTTGGACTCTATATCTTTTGATGCTATTTTGAATGCGATTAGTTTGTTGAATATTGATCCGAATACTTTTAGATTACTTAAATACTATCTATATAATCGACGAATGAGTATTCAAGTAAACGATTTGATATCAAAATCGAAACGAGTAACGAGTGGAGTTCCACAGGATCAAGCTTGGGGCCAATTTTATTTAAAATTGTATTTGCAAATTTGGAAACTAAGATCCTTAACGGTCGAGTTTACAAATTCGCTGATGATTTAAAAATAATCTTCCCAATTGATCCAAAGATGTAGAATTCTCCAAAAATAATGTGACATTAGATTTGTATGATTTGAGTAAATATTTGATTACACTAGGGCTGAGAATTAACAATAAAAAGACGAGAGCTTTAAAAATAAGGTAACAGAACAAACTTTCATTATGTTTATTTTCATGATGCTGTGATTAATGATGTGTTTGAGATTAAACTTATGCAAGACATTAAGGATTTAGGCATAACTATTCAATGTACAGCTTCTGCTGAGAGACATATTGAAAGTATAGTTGGCAGTGCCAAGAAAAGATGGGCACTAATAAATCGAAATATCTTATCAAATGATATAATACTTCAAATGTATATAATATGGATTAGACCGTTACTAGAATATGCTGTCGCTACTTGGAATCCATTAAAAAAGGGTTTGTCTAATAAGATAGAAGCTGTACAAAGAAAAGTTGTGAAACATGTTAGTCCTATTTCTTGCACTATATACACCTCTAGATTAAAGTTTGTGTCATTGCAATCTTTGTGGTTTCGGTGGATGTGCTATTGTATAAAAGTTTTCAATTTGAACCAGTGGACTGGTGCCTATATGACTCCGATAAGAAAGAGTCATGAAAATGGAACTAGATCTGGACATATGGCAATATCTCCTCCTTTTGTGAGGAATGTAGCGAGCAAGTTATTCTCTTTCTCGAAAATCTACAAAATTTATAACCAATTGCCGAAGGGGCTTAGAGAAATGCCTCCATCTAAGATGTCTTTTAAAATTTTATCTACTGAACTTGAAAAAGTCTGCAATCCTGCTGATATTTTTATTTTTTTGATTATGATAATACTTTCTCATGGTTGAATAAAAGACAAGGATAATTGTTATCGGAAACAGATTTTCTTGAGATTTTTATTTCGAAGTTTTGTATTATTATAATTGAAATGTTATGCACTATATCTTCAAATTAGTTAACATTACATACAATCAATTGCTAGACATGGTTCTCAATTTTGCATAATGTTACACTCGAATTATACCTTAATTGTTCCTAATTTGATGATGTATATATTATTCTTATCAGTCGAACCTTCTGATATTGTTATATTGTATAGTACAACTAGTGAGATATACTTATCTACATGAGATTAATTGCACAATTATTGTGATGTGATAATTTTTTTAAATATATATTGTACAATTTCCAATTTTATTATTTGATGGAATATGTGTGGTTTGAATCCAAATAAAGATATTCTATTCTATTCTATTCTATATTATGAAATACCGTCGATGATTATAATAAACGACTAAACTTTCTGTCTTTATTTTCCAAAACAATTTTTTTCTTCAAATGCTTGCACGTTTTTTCTAAATCCTGTACTAGGATATGCTAAGTCAGCCGGTACTCAATCGCGATGGTGTACGTCCGACGACTGTTCCGTTGAACGCTGTGGCGAAGAGTCTTGGGCCACTTATGCGTGCCATGTCTTTGTTGGCCCACCGACAAGCACAAGCGGGAATTCTTTTGGCTGCGGCGGAGGCCGCCGCTCAAAAAGATGTCCAGTCATCGTCACAAATTTCAGCACAACCACCAGCGGCGACGGATAGCGATCTGGCTGGGCGATCTGAAATTGTCTGTACACAAAGTGGATGTTCTGAACTACTGGAGACTGTTCAAATCCCGTTGGAACCATTGCCAGACTTTAAATTGGATAGTCTGCCGGGCGCAGACGCCATGGACATTGTCGAGGAAGACAACGTTTAACACATTCGGGGCTCGTGTGGTTTACTTTATGCAGATAGTTACTTGCATTGTCTTTTCGTCCTTATCTATGCTCTTAGTTGGCATTTGCATTTTCTAACGGTGTTTATTTTCATGCTACTTTGGAACTCTTTTGAATCACAGGTGCATTATTTCGAAATTTAAAAATCTGGTATAAAAGACTTATAACGTGTTTTCACAATGTCATTTAAGCGACACGGCTAAGGATGCTTTATTGAAAATGTGATTGGCTATTATCTATCCCGGCCTTCTAAGCTTTTGTTGCTATGCTCCATTTATCTTTTAATTGTGGTGGTTGAAAGATGGACTACTTGTATTCAAGTTACTTATAAATATATGTATTTTATATACATTCATGAGTTTTAACGTCATTTACATTAATTTAGTTCTATTGTTTTCGAGAATAGTTTTCTATTTGTTCTATTTACTTAGTGAGTATATATATATATATATATATATATATATATATATATATAAACTCATAAGTAATACCGCCTTGGAAACTGTGTTTGAGTAAAAAAGTAGCATTACGTCGAGATCGCATCGTTTTTCAGTTAACCTGGATGAGGGTGTTGATGAAGATGATGTTCAATATGTTAGTAAGGATAATGATGATGATGATGAACATAGTGTTGATGGGGATTCTGAGGATGTTATCAATTATTATAATGCCGCTGATGAGTATGACAAAGAGGTTGATGATGATGTGGATAATGGTGATGATGCGAATGATGTGGATTATAGCGATTTTCAAGACGATAATCATTATGGTGATAGCGATTATGAGTATTAACATGGTCAAAGTGAGGATGATGACAATTATGATGATACCGCTGATGAGTATCCTAAAAAAGAATAATGATGATGATGTGGATGTTGGTGAAAGTGATAGTGAGGATGATAAATGATATAGTGATGGAGATGATTAAGATAAACATTGTGATGAGAGGGATAATGAAGATTATATCAATTATGATAATGTCGTTGATGAGTACCTTAAACAGAAGGATGATGATGTGGAAAACTGCGATTAGAATGAATATGGTGATGGGGATTATGATGATGATGAACATGGTGTTGACGGGGATGATGGAGATGATTGCAATTATGATGCCGATGAGGAGTATGTTTAACAGAATGATCATGTTGTGGTCAATGGCGATGATGATACGATTAAATTTGGTGTTGGGGATGATGAAGATGAACGTGGTGTTTACAGGGATTATGAGGATGTTAACAATAATGATGATGCTGCTGAATAGTATGCTATGGAGGATAATGATGTGAATAATGGTGATTATGTGGATTATGTTGACTGTGAAGTTGATAATGAATATGGTGCTTGGGATTGCGAAGATTCACATTGTGCAAATGTGGATAATGAGGATGATAATAATTACGATGATACCGCCGATGAGTATGGAGAAAAGGGGGATAAAGACGATGATATGGATCTTGGTGTAGGTGATGGTGAGGATGATAACGAATATGATGATTGAGATGATAGAGATGATGAAGATGAACATTGTGATGAGGGGAATAATAAGGATGATAACAATTATGATAATGGCGTTGCTGAGTACGTTAAACAGGAGGATGATGATGCGAATATGGGTGATGATGAAGATTATAATGATTATGGTGATAGGGATTATAATGATGATTTGGATAATGGTGATTACGGGACGTTGTTGATGATGAAGATAATAATGATTATGGTGATAGGGATTATGATGATGATGTTGATGATGAATATGATGGTGTTGGTGATGATGGTGTGGATAATGGGGATTACGGGACGTTGTTGATGATGAAGATTATAATGATTATGGTGATAGGGATTATGATGATGATGTTGATGATGATGATGATGATGATGGTGTTGGTAATGATTATGTGGATAATGGGGATTACGGGACGTTGTTGATGATGAAGATTATAATGATTATGGTGATAGGGATTAGGATGATGATGAAGAGGATGATGATGTTGATGATGATGGTTTTGGTGATGATGATGTGGATAATGAGGATTACTGGACGTTGTTGATGATGAAGATTATAATGATTATTGTGACATGGATTATGATGATGTTGATGATGAATATGATGGTTTTGGTGATGATGATGTGGATAATGGGGATTACGGGACGTTGTTGATGATGAAGATTATAATGATTATGGTGATAGGGATTATGATGATGATGATGGTTTTGGTGATGATGATGTGGATAATGGTGATTACGGGACGTTGTTGATGATGAAGATTATAATGATTATGTTGATAGTGATGATGAT